>JAAEAF010000844.1:0-284191 GCA_011037195.1 Triatoma infestans
CAGCATAGCTCAAAAATGAAAAAACCGTAGAAAGTTCAAACTTGATATTCCGTTTAGGTATCACCATGGGATCTGATAGTACGTTATCTGTCAAAATTCCACAACCGTAAGTACCACTTTACTAATTTTTTATTTTACCAATTTTTGTTTGCGATTTTCTCAAAAATGGCTCCGACAATTTTCCTTAAACTTGGTACATCAACTACACATACAAAGAGCTACAACTTTTATTTAAAATGTTTCTCTCGGAATATTCATTTAAGGGCAGTTAGGGGGGAGGGGTGGGGTTAGGTATTCATCTAAAGTGCTATTTCAGTTTATTGGACAATTCTATCACCTAAATAATGTTAATTAGAATTAAATATGTTGTTGAAATTCTGAGTTTCTTAAACAAATGGGATAACCGGAAGTGCTTTTAAATTACCACTTTACTAAATGATTTTTTTTCACTTTTTCGCAATTTTCTCAAAAATTGCTCCGGCGATTTTTCTTAAAAACATCCAAAATAAACTAAACATACAAAGATCTACAACTTTTATTTAAAACATTTCTGTGGGAACATTAATTAATTATGTCTCTAAAAGAAAATTAATTAGAAATAAATGGGCAAAATTACAAGTTTCAAGGAAATTAGTAAACCGGAAGTGCGCTTTTACTGAACAGTTTTTTTTTTTTTTCAGTTTTCGACGAATTTCATTAAATCAGGTAAACAAACTATAAAATTTGTCAATTATAATTTTGAGAACTGGGAGTAAGAGAAAGTTGTGTGAGTGTTTCACACCAGATTTTTTTTTTTTTTTATTTATCAACTTTCGTTTTAATCTGTGTAACATTAATATTATGTAATTATTGTTTTAGATGGAGTGAAATGAAAGATGAGATAATTAATCTGATTGGATCACTGAGTTGCAGAGGATTCGATAGACAGGCCTATTGTTATCGTATACATACCGCAACCTATTAATTCATTTGTCAAAAATTAATTAGAGAAATCCTTACATTATATTTTATATTATCAATATTTAGATAAGGATTTCTAATAATAATATATTCATATGGACTTTTTACTTTATTGTTCAATGCTGTTATTTCTGCATAGATTGCTTCTTAAGAGAAGTGAAATCAGTTTAAGATTTAAGTGACATAATTTCTTAACAAAGATGACCTTATAATTTACGTCATTCTTTTTCTGTTACTACCATAAGAGGAAGTAGTGTAAACCATATTTTGAGGTGCCCTGAATAAAAACAAAAAGTTTTATGTAATCAATGTGTCTGTTTGTATGTGAATACAAAATATTTCAAAAATGAATTCTATTTAGGGATAACCATCGCATTCGATACAAAGTTTTGTCAGAATTCGGCAACCAAAAATTTAGAGAAAAAGCCTTGTTTAGCCATAGGAATTTAAACAATTTAATTAACCAGTTTATTCTTAAAAACCATATAATATAAAACAAAATCTGGTGTGAAACACTCACACAACTTTTCCTTAATTCTGTGTACAAAAATTGTAATTCACAAATTTTATAGTTAGCAGTCCAAATTTAATGAAATTCGTCGGTGTTTTTATGAAAAAAACTCCCGAAAACTGAAAAACACTATTCAGGCAAAACGCATTTCCGGTTTATTAATTTTCTTGAAACTCACGAGTTTTGGCAATCTATTTATTTTCTAATTAATTTTGTGTGGATGGTAGAAATTGTATAACCATGATAGCACTTTAGAGAAAAAAAAACCCCAACCCTCCCCTAAAAGTGCCCCTTAATGAATTTTCCCAGAGAAATGTTATAAATAAAAGTTATAGATCTTTGTATGTTTAGTTTATATACTAAGTTTCAAGAAAATCGGCCGAGCCATTTTTGAGAAATTTGCGAAAAAGTGAAAAAAATCATTTATTATTATTATTATTCACAAAAGGGGAGGGAAGTAAACCCTACGCTATCCAAAGCCCCCTCGGGCCCATATAGCTACCCCTAAAGAATACCTACCACTGGGACTAGAACAAAAATCCAGGCCCAGGGTTTAACCATCTAAGTTTCACCACAGACCGAACAAATCGGACCAAAACCTTAAAAGGACACAGCCTAAGATCCTCTACCGATATCCTATTCCGGCCGAAGGTCCTAAACCTAATCTCCTCACAGCCCAAACAATCCATCATCAGATGCAAGGGTGTTTCCTCCTCCGTCTCACAAACTCTACAAAAGGGGTCAGGCACGATTCCCATTATATAGAGATGTCTCCTTAAACCACAATGCCCAGTGAGGAATCCAACCAGATGTCTGAGGGAGGTCCGTGAAAGACATCGGACCCCGCTACTCAAAGCTCCGTCCGGGCCCCCAATGAGCATTTTAGACTGCCGACAACCCACTGCACTCATCCATAAGGATGAGTGCTGCGAGGTCATCCACGTCTGAAAGCCCGACAAACATGTGCCAGAAGACACACCAACAGCAGGCTCTGGACCAATGAAAGGGAGAGAGGCACCTAATTTGGCAAACCTATCCACCTCCTCATTACCAAAAATTTCCATATGACCTGGAACCCAGACCAGAAGCACATCCTTTAATGAAGAAAGATCTTCCAGTCTTTTAGAACATTCCAACACCAATCTGGAAGTGAAGACACATGAATTAAGCGCCTTCAACGCAGCCTGGCTGTCCGAGCAGATACAAACACCTTTTAAATTAGTGTTACGCACCCTCTCACCCAAAATACATCAAAGAATTGCATAAACCTCAGCCTGGAAAACGGTGGCCCACTCACCAAGAGGCGCTACCAAATGATCTCCCGTCTCAAAATAGACGGCAGCCCCAGACCTACCATCCATCCTGGAACCGTCCGTGTAGCATTGGAGATAATTCTCAGGAATCACACCAGACGGACCCAGGGTTAACCAATCTTCCCTAGAAGGCAACCTAACCCTGTAGGAATAACCAAAGACAAAAGTCTTCAAATTCCTATCAGAAGGGAAACCTGTAATGGGAATCCTTAAAAGCATCTCACGATAAATGGTAGAATGACCATATCGCTTATCCTGCAAAAACCTGCCTGTTTAATTCTATAACAGGCTTTCATTGCCTGGTTTTTCACCTCCACAAAGAGACGTGGAAAAAAAAAAAAATCATTTAGTAAAGTGGTAAAGTTTTCAAACTCGGAATTTCAACAACGCATTTAATTCTAATTAATATTGTTTAGCTGAAAGAATTGTAGAGTAAACTGAAATAGCTTTTTGGAGGACAACCCACCACCCGCCCTCTCCTGAAAGTGCACTTAAATGCCTATTGCCAAAGAAATGTTTCAAATAAAAATTGTAGATCTTTGTAAGTGTAGTTGATACACCAAGCTTAAAGAAAATCATTGGAGCTATTTTTGAGAAAATTTCAAAAAAGTGAAAAAAACATTTAATAAAGTGGTACTTCCGGTTGAGGAATTTTGACAGATAAGCTGTTGTCAGATACCATAGTGATACCTAAACGGAATATCAAGTTTCAACTTTCTACGGTTTTTCATTTTTGAGCTATGCTGTTCACATACAGCATGTCCAGTAAGTAAGTGTACTGAGGCTCTCACGGCCGGAGGTCTTTTGTTTTCGACATGTTGGCTACACTGTCATGTAGCCTGATTCCTCCCTTCCGCAACGAGACCGGTTCGAGGTCAGTACGTTGAGAACTGACGACGCGACAATACGTTTTGTGAAAAATGTCAATCCAATCTCTCGCCAAGTGTGAAATACACGGCGTCATCCGTTATCTCGTTTGGAACGGAAAAACTCCGGTTGAAGTTTATAATGAGGTAAACACTGCATACGGTGAAAAAAGTTATGAATCGTACGAGTGTGTTCAAGTGGTGTGGCGAGTTTAAAAACGGTCGTACGTCTGTGCAAAAAGTTCAAAACTACAATTTCAGCCAAGAAAATCATGGCATCCGTATTTTGGGACTGTCAAGGCATAATTTTAATTGAATATATGCCTCAAGGGGAGACCATCAACTCTGCAAGATACTGTGAGACCCTAAAAAAATTGCGGAGGGCGATTCAGAACAAAAGGAGCTGACAAAGGGAGTCTGCCTGCTGCATGACAATGCCAGACCATACACGGCCAACGCCACGAAGGAACTGCTTCTTGCCTCGTTTAAATGGGATGTCCTGAACCATTCCGCGCATTCCCCTGACCTAGCACCTTCAGAGATTACTGTCTCTTTACCTCCCCAGAAGCTGCACATGGGTGGAAAAAGGTTATCAACCGATGAGGAGGTGAAGGGGTGGTGGAGAAGTGGACGAAGGGGTTGGCGGGAATCTACTTCGAGGAAGGCATCAAAAAATGAATATCCCGGTTCACCACCTGCATTGAGAGGAATGGTGAAAAATAGCTTACATATGTACTAATGTAACCAGGTAATTTTTTTGTTCAAATAAAAATTTTTGTAACCTACAAAAATTCAGTGCACTTACTTACTGGACACTTACTCGTACATACATACATACACAGACCCTTTTCTAAAAACCACTTTTTTTGGACTCAGAGGACCCCAAAACGGATATATCCGGTGAAAACTCGATATCGAAAATTTGACACGATTAAAAAATCTGATGTGAAACACTCACACGACTTTCTCTTTCTGCTAATTCCATAATTATAATTGACTAATTCTTGCTGGATGTTAGTCCTTCAAATTACATGAAAGATAGACGTGAAATATAGTATAACATCATATAGTATATAACCTCCCCTCTCCAAAAAAAATCATCATCTTATAGTAAATTAATGTTCTCTTTGATTGGTGTGAAATAATTAATACTTGGCCCCATGGTTTATATGAATTTTTTTTTTTTGTCATGAATGAAATGTAGAACCATCTCCTTTAAAAGTGCAGCCAGTTCAACCTGGTAACCATCTCTGTATTGTTTCATTATATTTAATAATAATTAATATATATATATATGTTTTAATGATAATTCTAAGTTTTATTATTAAAATTTCTTAACTGAAAGATAAGAAATGCATTGAGAAAAAAGTACACGCGTGATTGTTTCCGCCAGAAACGTTATCATTGTAATATATACATTACGTCAGAAGTCTGTTTGGGTGATATATATATATATAAAGTGTGTGCGTCTATGTGGTTAACGTATGCAAAATAGAATTTAAAGTGATGAAATAATTTATTTTAATCACATTTACAAACAGGAAAAATTAACAATAAACGTGCTGAGAATAAAAATTGTAACTAATTTACAGTATTTTTTTTCTTTCTATATGTCCATAGACCTTGTTAAGTTACATTAATCTCTAGAGTACTTGTTAACTGTTCTCTTGCGACCTAAGGTAAATGGGTAAGAATAATTATTATACTAGCTGCATAGGGAGTGAGATTAAAGCGTGATTCACTGGAATGCTGCGGGGGGTGCCCTCATTTTGGAGTCCAGCTTAGATTTTTCACCGGCTTAGAATTGAGAAGGCTTCCATAGATGTTGACGCGTCTTTAGATCACAGAAAAAAAAAGATGACGCGTGAAACACTCACACAACTTTCTAATAACATTTAACACAATTAAAATGAACCAATTTTCATTAAAATTATAAATATTTACACAGTCGCCTTACACAGATGGTAAGTGGAAACTGATTTGTAATTTACATTGTAATCTAGAAGAGAACACCACAACATTGTACAAACTCAAATAACTTTCGCAATGTAACGTCAGAAGATTCGTCAGAATTGCCTAAAATCAATTTTATAGATACTATTTTTACTTTCTCTTACTCCTAGTAAGAGGAAGTATTGTAATCGTGTCAAATTTTCGTTATCCAGTTTTCACCGGAAGTACTCTTGAGTACAAAAAAATCTGATGCGAAACACTCACACAACTTTCTCTTACTCCAGTTCTCAAAATTATAAAATTGACAAATGTTATATAGTTAGTGTACAAAATTTAATGAAATTCGTCGAAAACTGAAAAAAACTGTCCGGTAAAAGCGCGCACTTCCGGTTTACCAATTTCCTTGAAACTCGGAATTTTGGCCATCTATTTATTTCTAATTAATTTTGTTTGGATGATAGAATTGTATAATCAACTATGGATAGCATTTTAAAGAAACACATAACCTCACCCCTTCCCTAAAAGTGCCCTTAAATGAATGTTCCTACAGAAATGTTTTAAGTAAAAGTTGTAGATCTTAGTATGCGTATTTTATATAAGAAGTTTCAAGAAAATCTTCGGAGCCATTTTTGAGAAAATCGCGAAAAAGTGAAAAAAATCATTTAGTAAAGTGGTCAAGTAAACGTACTTCCGGTTATGCGATTTATTTTAAACTCGGAATTTCAACAACATATTTAATTTTAATTAACATTATTTAGATGATAGAATTGTCTATTAAACTGAAATAGCACTTTAGATGAAAACCTAACTCCACCCCTCCCTCATAACTGCCGTTAAATGAATTTTCCCAGAGAAATGTTTCAAATAAAAGTTGTAGCTCTTTGTATGTGTAGTTGATGTAAGAAGTTTGAAGAAAATCGTCGGAGCCACTTTTGAGAAAATCGCAAAAAAGTAAAAAAACCAACTAGTAAAGTGGTACTTTCGGTTGTGGGATTTTGACAGATAACGTACTGTCAGATCCCATGGTGATGCCTAAACGGAATATCAAGTTTGAACTTTCTACGATTTTTCATTTTTGAGCAATGCTGTTCAGATACATACATACATACACACACACACACGCACACGCACACACACACCATTTGCTAAAAACCTCAAAACCTTTTTTCTGGACCTCAAAGCGGATATTTCCGGTGAAAACTCGATATCGAAAATTTGACACGATTACAATACTTCCTCTTACTTGGAGTAAGAGAAAGTAAAAAGTGGTTTATAGAAAATTGTCTCACTTTCTCTCTCTCTCTCTCTGTATGTCTGTGTGTGTCTGTGTGTGTGTATGTATGTATGTATGTGAACAGCTTAGTTAAAAAAAGGAAAATCGTAGGAACGACAATACGTTAACGGGTCAAAATTCTTAACCGGAAGTACCATTTCACTACGGAATGGTTTTACTACTTTTGTTGCAATTTTCTCAAGAATAGCTCCAACGATTTTCTTCAAATTTGGTATATCAACTACACATACTATAACGTTTACTTGAAACAGTTCTCTTGGTAATGTCATTTAAGCGGGCTTTTGGGGAAGGGCTGGAGTTATGTTTTCTAAAATGCTCTCATTGTTGATTATACAGTTCTACCATCTAAACAAAATTAATTCTCAATAAATAGATTGCCACAATTCCGATATTCAAGAAAATTAGTAAACCGGAAGTGTGTTTTTTACTGAACAGTTTTTTTTTTTTTCCAGTTTTTGCTGCTTTCTTCTTTGATAACACCGACGTATTTCATAAATTTGGAGTATTAACTATAAAATTTGTCAATGACAATTTTGAAAACTGGAGTAATAGAAAATTGTATAATATAAATGTTATTTACATATACTTTAATCACAAAAACTCTCTAAACTTTCTTAAATATTCAAAAAAAAATTGAAAACAGTAGAAATCCATTTAGCGTGACCTTTCTGGTCTCGGACAAACTTCGTACAGAATGATTTTTTATTTAATTCCATTTTTTTTTTATTATTATTAATTTTATCCTTAAATTACTTTATTTGTACCACTTTATTGATTGCAAAAATGTTCATGTCTTTTGAGAATGCCGTCAGACCAAGCGCTCTTGCTGAGGAAGGGATGTTATGTGGCAGGTCTGTCACGTACTGCGGTTTGTCGTCACGTTCTGCAAACTTAATGGCCATGAAAACCTAATTTCCAAAATTTGACATGATCGATTTTCTTCCGATTTATCTACGCACAATAAAAAAAAAAAAAAATTTGGTATCACAGATATACTTAACAATATATTAGGCTTATCTAAATTTTGAAACGGATAATTTACGATTACTGAACCGTTTCTAAAACTATATTTTTGCAAAAATCCTCGATTTTTTTTTTTTTAATAATTTTATTTATATCTTATGTAAATTAATCATTAAATGAAGAAAAATAAAAAGTCCGCTATGAAAAAACCGAAAAATTCGTAGGTTGGCCGACAAAGATGTGGGCCGAGAGATATCACACTGAGGGTCGACGACTTTTTCACTAGGTAAGGGACCCACCAATGGGAGACTTGTTACCAAGTCGGCGTGGCCAAGGTCAGATATATGCCGTGCACTGACTTCTAGCTCCATTGTACCAACAAAAAGTGGTGGCGATAATGACGAAAGAAAAGAAATAAATACTGGAGACTGACTGGAGGAATTTTTCTGATTTAATCATTTTTTTAACAACAATGTCAATTAAGAAGTTATGGAAAATACTGGTTGAGAAAGTTTTAAAATAAATAAAACCAAGTTACAAATTAAGTCTAATCTTATTTTAATATATAAGATAAGTGGAGATATCAATATCATTTCTCACATAAAAAAAATTATGGCATTTATCACATAGAAAAATGTTGGAACATTATACTAGAAATGGGCAATTCAGTGATAAGTCGTAACATTACGACTTGGAAAAATCTATTTTCTAAAAACCACTTTTTTTGGACTCTGGAGACCTCAAAACGTATATTTCCGGTGAAAACTTGAAACGATTGTAATACTTCCTCTTTTAGCAGCAAGAAATAGTAAAATATATAAAAACAAAAAACCTAAAAGTCTCGATTTAGCGAAATTTATAGAGGGGAAAAGTGGAATCTAAACAGAAGTCACAGTTGGTGTAACATTTTAGTGCATATTTGGTACAATTCCAAATCTAATTTAAGGTGAAACAGTGAAGCAAAAAAAAAAAAATAAGTAGATGGTAAAGAGCTAGAATAGTTTCTGTCGAAGGGGTAACAGCTGATCTCTTTTTAAAAAAAATCTGCATAGACTAAATCTTACTTCAATGTCATTATATAAATATAACAGTAATAATAATTTTCTACGTACATCTTTTTAGTTAATGCCTTTTCTAATGCATTGTGGATGCTATAAAATGAAAAAGAAAACGTTTTGGCGTCTGTCTGTCCATGATGATTTCCTGTTCCTTATTTGTTGTAAACTACGTATTTTGGGATAATTTGAAATACTGGTTTAGACGTACTAGATAATTGGGCAGGAGAAAAATATCTGGGCGCTTTTTAAAATTGTATTTAGCAAATGAGGGTTTTTTTCCATACTCCTGAAATAACGATATTATTAATTTATCGCAAAATTAAATCTTGTAACGGCAAGAGAGAACACAGGCCCGTACGAGAGAAAAAAGGCCCTCTCTGGTATTCTCTCACTTAAACAGGTGAGAGTGGGGAACCTGTATATAAGCCAGTAACAGATCGGGAAATCCATCTATCAATCTATCACATTCAACCATATACATCACATCGTGTCATAACTCTACACTACCCTTTTATTCTCGTATAAAATCATTACGGTCCAGTGCAGTTAGTGTGTAAACTTATAGGCATATTATAACAGTGTCTTCATATCTCGTCTAATTATTTCTCTCCTTATCAACTCCATTATAAATCTGAAGGAAAATTTCTGGACGGGGTGCTCTCGGACATTAAATTTTATTACTGTAAGAAAAGTAAGTCTAATTTTCGACACTGACTGGAATCATCGGAATTCCGCCATAGCAGGTCCCAAAGCCCGGTTGAAAAAGGTGGAGGGACCAAGCAAACTGAATGGGTCTGTCCACCAGATCGCCCCAGGAGTATAGAAGCCTGAAGGGCAAAGCAGCTCTTCCTCTGCGCTAGAATACATTGGGTCAATCCATGGAAGATGAAATGAGAGAAGGATTGTTAGAGAGAGTCAAATTTAGACGAATTTTTTATACAAATTTTTCTTAATTATAAGTTTATTTTATTTTTTTTTTACTTTCTCTTACTCCTTCTACTAAGAAGTACGAAGAAATTTAAGCAGAAGAAACGTAAGTAGTGAGAGTAAACAGGAAGAAATTTTCGATATCGAGTATTCACCGGAAATATCCGTTTTGAGGTTGCCTGAGTCCAAAAAAGTGGTTTTTAGTTATTGGTCTGTGTGTGGATGTATGTGAACAGCACAGCTCAAAAACGAAAAACCGCAGAAATTTGAAATTTGATATTCCGTTTAGATATCACTATGGCATCTGACAGTAAGTTATCTGTCAAAATTCCTCAACCGGAAGTACCACTTTACTAGTTTGTTTTTTTTTTACTTTTTTGCGTTTTTCTCAAAAATGGCTCAGTCGATTTTCTTGAAACTTGGGTCATCAACTGTACATACAACCAGCTACAACTTTTATTTGTGACATTTTTTCTGGGAAAATTCATTTAAGAGTAATTTGGGGGGGGAGAGCGAGGGGTAGGGTTATCGTTTCCTCTAAAGTGCTATTTCAGTTTATTACACAATTCTATCATCTAAATAATATTAATTAGAATTAAATATGTTGTTGAAATTCCAAGTTTCAAGAAAATTAATAAACCGGAAGTGTGTTTTTCAGTTTTTGTGATTTTCTCCATAAAAAACATCGCGACGAATTTCATTAAATTTGGAGTATACTAACTATACAATTGGTGAATTATAATTTGGAAAGCTGCAGTAAGATAAAGTTCTTTGAGTTTTCACATCAGAGTTTTTTTTTTACTCTCAGATTTTTATAAATTTTATTATTTTTACATCATAGCTTTTTCCGACTTTATTTGCAGGTCATTTTTTAAAAAATGATAAAGAATGTCCAAAAATATTATATTTATGATTGATTTGCCATTGTCATTAGGGTAGCTAATTTTTGGAACTATTGTTGAAAGTTATTTCGACAATGTTAGTATGAGACCAAATCATTCTAGCGAGCGCATCATGATGGCTCGTAATTCTTTGTAAGTAAGTAAAATTATAAATCAATGTCAGCAATATTAGAATTTTGAACTACATTTACTTAATATAATAATATATTATGACGTAGAAGCAAATCTTGGTTAATAAATGTTTTCTTGGATATACATATGCCTATTATTACCTTTTAATTATAAAACTTACATGGTTATATCAATTATATTTCAGTTTTTTTTACAATTATACTCAAAAACATTTAAAAACAAAATATTTTGAGTTGTAACATGAACCAAACAAAAAAAAAAACTCAAGGTACATAATTGTTATAATTCTATAATTTATTTCTTAGAATTTTTAACTATATTAGCATAATATTTT
Source organism: Triatoma infestans (assembly GCA_011037195.1). Lineage (NCBI taxonomy): Eukaryota > Metazoa > Arthropoda > Insecta > Hemiptera > Reduviidae > Triatoma > Triatoma infestans. The sequence goes on from JAAEAF010000844.1 coordinate 11,214, forward strand.
TAATACACAGCAATTTTGAAAAATGACCTGGCCAACAAGGTCGAAACGTGGTAATGTAGAAATAATAAAAGTTATAAAAAAAAATTGGGGGGGGGGTGATTATACTCCTTCATAAATATAGATCACACATAAATTTAGCCTGTAATATAGAATTTATTAAATAATCAGCGATAAACCTAAATGTTTTCATTTGACATATTCTCTCCCTCCCTCTCCCCGATTTTAGTCGATCGGGGCACCTGCGATTTTTTTATTTTTTTATTTAAGGCGCATCAACATCTATGGTCATTGGCGCCCGGAGCCTTCTCAGTGCATTGCTGGCCTCTGGACAGTGCTCTCTCGTTACTGACAACAGCTACTGTCTATCACCGGACAGTGAGCTGTAGAGGCTTCTAGGAAGAAAAAAATCTAAGGGTAGCACAGCTGGACTCGAACCCGGATCCTCCGCGTGGAAGTCCAGTACGCTAACCACTTAGCTATTATTCCCTTTCCTCATCTACGATGTTAGGTTTTAGTTTAAACTGTCCATTTCTTTAAAGCTATGATAGTGTTTAATAGATTTATACAGTCTAGCGATATACTATGTAATAAAATTTAAAATTCAATTTCACCTTGTCTCTCATTTGTTATGTCTACCTAATCGCACCATAAAGTCTAATCATCATGATGACAGGAACAAATGGAGTGTCAAAACATGTTTATGTAAAACATATTGTAACGCAGCGAGTGGTGCCATCTAGGAGAGAAGGCAGGTACCTAAGGTTCTCCTAGTGGACGCTGGAAGCGCTCTAGTTCTCTCTAGAAGAATTGAGGAAGTTCTAGAAGATTCCCCACCGGTATAAATAGTGGGACCGCAGAGAGCTGGGAGAAATTTTCCAGTTACAAACGAAATCACTAGTTTGTGAAAAGTGTATAAAATATGAACAAAGTGAACTTTTGTGGTTTAAGCTGTGAAATAATTATTATTAAGTATTGTATTTTGTAATTTATTATGTATAAACAATAAATTGGTGTTTTCTTTATTGAAGTTTAGAATATTTTATCTATACGAACCCACTTAAAACTAGTTGCAATAGCTAGTTTATTGGGAAAAACGTTACAATATGTATTACCTAACATGATGATTAAATTGGGTACATGAACGAGGTAATGAAAATATTATGTACTGTTAATTGGTCAAATTTCCCAACCTGTACGGAGTTTTGTTGCAAGAAACTATATTTCCTGTTGCTAGATATGCTCTTCTTCTAAACACGTATAGCACATTCAAAAGTGTAAATAAGCCGTTACTGGACATGGTTCTTTAGCAACCATCTGTCTTTTTAACAAACCGCCTATCAACCCACGTTTTCACAAATTGGCCTTGTACAAGGTATTCATTACTTGTGGCATAAATAATCAGTAGTTTAATATACAAGGAAATTAAATTGCATAACTTTTAATTTTCTATAATATAACCAAAATTATTAGAAAAAATAAATAAATAAATAAACAGTAAAATATTAAGAAATAAAATAAAAGGCCCTAGAGAAAATCATGCAAACATAATCTACCTTAATTCTAACTAAGACCCAGATATATAAACATGGCAATTTGATAAATTACAATGTGTACCAGCTTGAAACCAATCATAGAAATAAATAAAAAAAACTGTTATATTACCAGACAAACAACTTAGTAATACTTATTATTACAGCTGTTGAAAAAAAAAAAGGTCAGCTAATAATTCTTCATGGCTATATCTAAGATAATTATATTTAAAGCGATATTAAAACAGCTGGTTTTTTTAAAGGAGAAAGGAACAGATTAAAGGTTATTATGCAATTGTGTTATGATCAAGTTACCAATGGCTACAAATATGTGCAAATACTTCCGGAAACAATGATTTATTAGTTTTCATATTGCTGTAATATTTGTGAGATCGCATCAAATTTTCCAAATTCGAATTTTCTTTGGAAAAACAAAAAATTCCCCCTGAAGTTCAAATTTTGATATTCTATTTAATTAAGGGTATAAATTTTCTGAAGAACTGTTTTTTTTTTTGTTTTTTTTTTTGGAAACACACGACTCTATTCCGTTAAATCGCACTTTTAGTCAACCGATTTTGTTTAAACTCAGAATTTTAACCACATATCTAATTCTGCTAGAGAAGATAGAATCGTATAATAAACTGAAATAACACTTTAGAGAAAAAAACAGAACCTCATACCTAACCCAAGCAAAATTCCTCCTCAATAAATGAATGTTCTCAGAAAAATGAAAATAGAAATAAAAGTTCTTGTTGTAACTCTTTATATGTATATAATCAATATTCCAAGCTTAAAGAAAATCATTGCTCGGAGCCATTTCCGAAGAAAATCGTAAAAAAAAAAAAAAAAAAAAAACAAAAAACTGAAAAATACATTCAGTAAAATGTTACATCCGGTTGACCGATTATTGTCACGACAAAAACCTCATTGTCACGTTCCCACTGTTTGGAACTTAAACAAAATGTCAAGTTTGAAATTATCTGCGATATTCCCCTTTTTTGAGTTGTGCTGACCACAAACACAGAACCTAATTTCTAGAAAGCCACTTTTTTCAGACTGTCGAACTCGATATCGAAACTTTTACACTTCTTTTACTATTCAATCTGGTGTAAAATACTTGCTGCAACTTAATACAATATTAAAAAAAAAAAAAAAAAAAATTAGCAATCTTTCATAAAGTTGAAATTTGATTACTTCACCCTAATATAAAAGTCACCTACAGCGCAATGGCATAGTTTAGGAGCACCAAAGTAGTATCGGTCAGGAGGACTCTTGACAAGGTACAGCAGCTCGCATGCTTATGCATGACGGAGGCTATGAGGACTTGCCCCACCGCCGGGATGGAGGTTATCCTCAATCTGTCACCTCTGCACCTAGTGGTGGAAAGGGCAGCGAAGGGGGCTCTTTTTAGGATCTCTAGGGGTGGCGCAGGAGGAGAGGGGCTGGGGTTAGGGACTGGTATCCTCACCTTTGGGCTCCCTCATCGGGCACCTCCCTAGAGATGGCATGATTAAGAAATACAGCTTCACTAAAAACTTTTCGTTGAAGCTGGGCACCAAAAGTGGGTGGAGCGAAAGAGCATTAAGGAACATGCCATTAAATGGTATACTGATGGTACTAAGACCCTCGAGGGGACTGGGACGGGGGTGGTTGGTCCAAGGATCAAACACTCGGAACCTATGGGTAAATTTCCCAGCATCTTCCAGGCGGAGATATACGCTATTGGAAGATGTGAACAATTTAACCTCGATAGGGGATATAGGAACCAGGAGATTGTTATCCTTTTCGATAGTCAAGCAGCCATTAGAGCTTTGGGTGCACCAATTATCAACTCTAAAATGGTTTGGGAATGCCTAGATAAACTTAACAATCTAGGCAGGAGGAACAAAGTTGTACTTTGGTGGGTGCCGGGGCATGTTGGCATTGAAAGGAATGAGATGGCCGACGCCCTGGCCAAGATAGGCGCTAAGACCCCACTTCTAGGGCCGGAACTTTTTTGTGGGATTAGCGACCAGTTTCTGTCGGAAGAACTTAGGAGGGAAGAGGAGACGAGGAGATCTCAACTCTGGTTCTCCCTCCCCGGGTTGCGGCAGGCCAAGATCTGCTTGGGAAATTATAACCGACGGAGATCGGAGGCCTGCATTGAACTGAGCAAGAACAAGCTCCGTGTTCTTATGGGTTTCCTCACGTGGCATTGCCGACTTAGAGGACACCTGGTGAAGCTGGGTATGGAAAGTGACAGCTCATGCAGATTCTGTAGGGAGCTGGAGGAAACTCCATTACATCTCCTAACAGACTGTGAGGCTGCCACTCAAAGAAGGTTCAAGAACCTGGGTAGCTACCAGGTGGAGGAGGGGGATATACTCTCTAGAGCCCGTCAGAATACTGGGGTTCCTTAGGGTTCTCAGACTGATGGAGGTGTTGTAGAACGGATGTTCAACTGGGACATCTGTTCGGGTGCTGTGGGCAAGCCTGCGGCACCCAGGGGGCATAGCACAATAGACTGGATAAAAGGTCGCAGTGCATTGGCCCCCCCGCTTCAAAAAAAAAAATATATATATAAAAGAAAGGGGTAGTGATGGTACATGATCTACCTTAGACGGAGATCAATGATAATTACATTTAATACCAGAAGAAAGCGCCAATAAAATTTGAAATTTAACGGCACTGATTGGAAAAAAATCTAGAAAAATGTTTCAAATAAAACTGATTCGTTTCTGTCGGGGCAATTAGCATTCCAAATCATTGCAGCTATTTTAATAAAAACTCAAAAACTATTATGTCATCTCTCACTTCCGGTTAACTAATTTTATTTAAATTTGGATTTTTAATACGCCTAATATACCTTAATACTCGTATTATTAGCGATTAGAACTATATATTCTACACAACTGGTATTTTAGAGAAAACCTTAAAAGTAAACCAATCAATTTTTCAAGAAAAAATATTCAAATAAAAGTGATAGGCATTTATGTGTGTATATAGAATACGAAGTTTAAAGAAAATCGTTGGAGCCACTTTTGAGAAAATCGCGAAAAACTGAAAAAAAAGAAAAAACATTTCATTAAAGAAATGTTTCATAGTTAACATTCCAGTAATGAAGTACTTCCGGTTGATTTTGACTAAAAAAAAAAAACCTTTGTGTCAGGTGCAGTGGTGATAAGTAAATGGAAAATAAAATTTGAGTTTCCAGTGAATTTTCGTTTTTCTAAGATTTTTAACATGAGAATTTGCTGTGAAAATTAAATTTGAAAAATTTAAGACGATCACAATACTACCTCTATATTTGTTATGTTCATAAAGATAACCTTATAACCTCCTCCACATATATACAACCAACAAGTGTTAGTGTAACAGAAACATTACGTTGAAGTGAACTCTCTACACGAACTTGGTGAATTTGCTCTTAAGATGTATGAAAATTCGAAACAGGTCAGGCTAAAAAATGAATATGTATGCTACGATGGATAAAATACCAGATAGTAGTATGTTGTTTTGGTAGTTGTTTAGAACACAGAAAAGATACTGTTCATTGTAATTATTATGTACTTTCCTTATTTAATAAATGAGGCGCTAGGCCCGCTTTAAGCGCGAGACCCTACGCGTTGCATCTCTCGCTATGCACCACCTGGTGGTCATAACAAGTACCCACTATTCCACTATCTTTATTATTTGTATGCAGTGCTTTGCTCACTCACTGAAAATAAATTAATGCCTATTTTTTTCAAGCGGGCTCAATGTCCAACTACTATATCAGGTGTAGTCAGGGAGAGCAGAAGCTTATAATTTAGCATATTTATTTTTTAAACGAATATAAAATTTAACTATACGCGGTACTTGAACTGGGAACCTTCCAATTACAAGTCCATGCTCATAACCACTACACCAAACCCGCTTAAGCTTTCCTCAAAAAAAATGGTTTTATTAAGTTTAGATTCCCCGATTGATATAACAACATAACCATCAAAAGAGGAGAATTCAACATCTAATTGTTCCGAATTTTGAATAAAATTTATCATTTTACGAATTATGAAAATTGGATTTAGTCGGGCGAATATTTCATAAAATAATTATTTTTGTAAACGAAATAAAAACTCATATAAAAATTCAAATATATGAATAGAACAATATGAATAAACAATAAACAATGAATGAATGATGATAATACTAGTGAATACAAATCTCTTTCATAAAATCAAGGTTGTTTTGTTTTGTTTGTTTTTTTTTCTTGCTTTTAAGGTCAAAATTTATTTACACTGCTTACAATAAAAAAAAAAAAATCTGGTCTGTAATACTCACATAACTTTCTTTTATTACAATATTTTTTACAGATCTAATTGCCAAAAGTCTGTAAGTTTGCTAAATATTTAATTATCGTTAATTCTACCAGATAGCAGAACTGTGCTTTAAGATGATAGAATGGGGATGCCTTATCAGCCTCCCCACTACCCGAGAAAATCAATTTTTGCAGAAATATTTTATAAATGACTGTAATAAAGTTATACTGTTTAACTACAGTGTATACACTAAGTTTATAGAAAATCTTTGGTGTCTTTTTAGAGACAATCGCAAAGAACCGGAAAAACCCTTCTGCAAATTCAATTTTCCTGGAATGAGTTTCAAATAAAAGTGATAGGTTTATCTGCGTGCGAAATCGTTAAAATCGTTTAGAAACGTTGCGATAAACGTTAAAAAAAAGACACTCAGTAAAGCAGTTTTTGACGAAATCTGACAGACATTTTCTTACGTCCAGTTTGAAATTCTTCCGTTTTTCCTATTGTTCATTCAAACAAAAAAGACATATACACATCACTAGAAACATTTTTTTTTTTTTTTTAACTTTATTTCACTCATAATTATTACGATCGTGTCAAATTTCCAAAACTGAGGTTTCCACCGGAAATACCTGCTTTGAGGTCCCCTGAGTACGAAAAAATGTTTCTACCGAATGGTCTGAGTATAGAAGTATGCTACCACCTCATCTGACATGAATGTTTCGTACTAAATCCATCAACTGAAACTTTCACTGAATGGTTTTCAGTTTTTCGGGATTTTATCGAAAACGGCTCCAACATAATAAACTTCGTATAAATGAGATGTTTATACGGAATGGCCAGAGGAGTTCTTAAAGAAAAAAAATTCTTTGTTGCTCTACGTTTCGTGTACCAATGGCACCCTTCTTCAGCAGCTGTTTAGGGTAGGAGAGAGTACACGATGTGAACGTTGAGATTGAAAATTCAATCTCAACATTCTCAACGTACACTCCTTTCCTATCCTAAAGAGCTCCTGTCCGGAGTTCGTCGAAATTCCTTGAAAAACCGATAAAACTGTTTGTTCAGTAAAAGCGCACTTCCGGTTTACTAATTGTCTTGAAACTCGGAAAATTCGGCCATCTATTTATTTCTTATTAATTTTGTTTGAATGGTAGAATTGTATAATCAACTATGATAGCACTTGAGAGAAAATACCCCACCCCCTCCCCCCAAAAGCTCCCTTAAATGACTTTACCAAGAGAAATGTTTAAAATAAAAATTGTTGCTCATAAATATGTGTAGTTCACATTCCTAGTTTAAAAAAAATCGTTGGAACCGTTCTAGAGAAAATACCAGAAAACTGAAAAATACAATTTGAATAGAAACGCACTTCCGGTCATCCGATTTTTTTTCAAAACTCGGAATTTCAAGAATACATTTAATTTTAAATTAATATTATTTAGATGATAGAACTGTGTAATAAACTGAAATAGCACTTTAGTGAAAAACTTCACCCCCGCCCCTCTCCCAAAATTGGTCTTAAATGAATTCTTCCAGAGAAATGTTTTAAATAAAAGCTGTAGATCTTTGTATGTATAGTTGATTTAGGAATCTTGAAAAAAAATCATCGGAGGTATTTTTGAGAAAATCGTGAGAAAGTGGAAAAAAAAAAAAATCAGTAAAGCCGGTACTTGTGATTTAGGAATTTTGACAGACAACTTTTGTCAGATCCCATGCTGATACCTAAACCGAAATATCAAGTTTGAACTTTCTACGATTCTTTGTTTTTGAACTATGCTGTTCACGTACACACACACACACACACACACACACACACACACAGACCATTTTCTAAAAACCACTTCTTTGGATTCAAAGAACTTCAAAACGGATATTTCCGGTGAAAACGCGATATCGAAAATTTGACACGATTACAATACTTCCTCTTACTAGGAGTAAGAGAAAGTAAAAAACAAAAAAAAAACTTCCTATATTATTTATACACATAAATATCTATCACTTTTATTTTGAAACATTTACCCAAGATAATTGATTTTGGGGGGTTCTGGGGGGGGGGGGGGAACAGTAACGATACGCTTTCCTCTAAAGTGCCTATTCTGTACAATGTAAGTTCTTAGTATCTACATAATATTAATATAAATTAGAAGCATTGATAAAATTCCTAATTTAAAAAAAAAAACTCGATTTACCGGAAGTGCGTCATTACAGAATAGGTTTTTTGAAATTTTCTCAAAAACGGCCATAAAGATTTCCTTTTAAACTTAATGCTCATTCATTGCACATATAAAAATTTAACACTCTTATTTGTGACCTTTTCCAAGAAAAAAAAAAGATTTAGAAGAATTTGGGGGGGGGGTCTGCGAGTTAGTTTAAATTTAAAGTGCACAAGCTTTGCTAGCTTTGACAGAGGGCGCTTCACGCAACCTCCTATCACCTTTTTTTATGGCCAGGCCTAACTAAATATTTTAAACGTTGCAATTTTAAACACAAATTTGTTAATTAAATTGTAATATTTTGGAGTAAATGTAAAATCCTGTGTGACCAGATTTTTTTACTTTCTCTCACTCCTAGTAAGAGGAAGTATTGTAATCGTGTCAAATTTTGGATATCGAGTTTTCACCAGAAATATCCGTTTTGAGCTCCCCTGAGTCCAAAAAAGTGGCTTTTACCAAATGGTTTGTGTGTAATATGTATGTATTTGAACAGCATAGTACAAAAACGAAAAACCGTAGAAAGTTGAAACTTGATATTCCGTTTAGGTATCACCATGGGATCTAATAGTACGTTATCTGTCAAAATCCTCAACCGGAAGTACCACACTGTACTAGTTGTTTCTTTTATTTTTGCGTTTTTCTCAAAAAGGCACCGACGATTTCTTTTAAACTTGGAACATCAACCACACATACAAAGAGCTAACAACTTTTATTTGAAACATTTCTCCGGAAAATGCATTTAAGGGCACTTTTGGGTAAGGGGGGTGGGGTTAGGTTTCCATCTAAAGTGCTATTTCAGTTTATTAGACAATTCTGTCATCTAATAATGTTAATAAGAATTAAATATGTTGTTGAAATTCCGAGTTTGAAAAAAATCGGATAACCAGAAGTGCGTTTTACTTTACCACTTTACTAAATGATTTATTCTCTAGTTCGCAATTTTCTCAAAAATGGCTCCGACGATTTTCTTGAAACTTCGTATATAAACTAAACATGCAAAGATCTACAACTTTTATTTAAAACATTCTCTGAGAAAATTCATTTAAGGGTACTTTTAGGGGAGAGGTGGGGTTATGTTTTTCTCTAAAGTGCTATCACAGTTGATTATACAATGCTATCATCCAAACAAAATTAATTAGAACTAAATTGATGGGCAAAATTCCGAGTTCTATGAAATTTAGTAAACCGGAAGTGCGCTTTTACTGAACAGTTTTTTTTTAGTTTTCGACGAATTGTTAAATTTGGTACACAAACTATAAAATTTGTCAATTATAATTTTGAGAACAGGAGTATGAGAAAGTTGTGTGTCTTTCACAACAGATTTTTTCTTTTTTTTTCTTCGTGCACTTCGCAATATTTTTTTAAGGAGGAAACTCAATTACGAAACATTTGTCACAATTCCAATAACATCATGTCCTATTAACATAAAATCAAAGTTGACTTTATATTTGATGGTGATACAGCGCTGATAATTAATTATTTTACTTTTTCATCGAATAACATTTTTTTTTTTTACTTCTCCAACAAAAGAAATGACAGTGAAGTGTGACGACTGACACAAGTAATAATTATCCCCACTACTTATCTCGTATATAAAGAAGAAACGCCCCGCTACCTCATTTCCTGTAACGGGACCAAAAACCTCTTTTTACATAAATAATAATCCTGTCAAATATCTCATATTTTGGTGGTATTATACTTGTCAAATATAATTAATTCAATCTAACACATAACAGAAGAGGATATTTAAAACACTGTCCATGGACTTTCTGTCGCTGCACAAGATTCATGTAGTATATATTTAATTAAGTTGGGAGGTTTTTTTATATAAAATATTTAATAAAATTTTTAATTCCCATTGGGTTGGTGAAACTGGTTTGTGCAAGTATCTGTACTTATATGCCACTAAAACTCTCACCACTTTCAGAACCAGCAAAATCAATTCTCTAGGAAATATATTTAAAAATACGAGTAAAATGTTAGAAATAGGGACAGTTATGGCTTTCAAATCGTCAGGCCTTAAAATTATTATGAAATGTTTATACGTCAATGGCCAGAGGAGAAATAAGAATGATTTGTTGATCTACGCTTCTTCAGGAGCTCTTTAGGTTAGCAGAGGGATGTGTACGATGAGAATGCTGAAAATTCAATCTCAATGTACATTCCTCTCCTAACCTAAAGAGCTCCTGAAGAAGGCACCAATGGTATCCGAAACGTAGAGCAACAAAAAATTCTTTTTTTTCTCCTCAGGCCATTGCCGTATAAACGTCTCATTATATTTTTATTCCATATAAAACCACAATAACTATGTATTTTGTAATAGCTTTGGTATACGAGCATTTATACATATTTATAACTAATATAAAAATGTTATTTACAATAATTTAATCACAAAAAACTCCTAACTTTCTTTTTTCTGTTATAGATTGATTTTTCTTTTGTTTTGGGGCCTCAACTTCTGAGGTCATTAGCGCCTTCATTATTATTATTATTTTTTTTTTTTTTAAATTAAAGGCGCGTCAACATCTGTGGTCATTGGCGCCCAGAACCTTCTCAGTGTACTGCCGGCCGCCGACAGTGTTCTCTCGTTACAGACAATACTGTCCATCACCGGACAGTGAGCTGAAGAAGCTCCTCTAGGAAGAAAAAATCTAAGGGCAGCACAGCTGGACTCGAACCCGAGTCCTCCGCATGGGAGTCCAATACGCTAACCACTTAGCTATTCCCTTCCCTTTTCATTATTATTATTATTATTATTATTATTATTATTATGTAAGTTTTATTAATTTTTGACTGTAATTGAATATTATTATTAATTTCTTTTTTCTTTTTTTTAATTTAAGGCGTCTCAACATCTGTGGTCATTTGCGCCCGGAGCCTTCTCAGTGCACTGCCGGCCTCCGGACAGTGTTCTCCCGTTACAGACAACACTGTCCATCACCAGACAGTGAGCTGTAGGGGCTCCTAGGAAGAGAAACTCTAAGGGTAGCACGGCTGGATTCAAACTCGTGATCTCCGCGTTGCTAGTCCAGCGCGCTACCACTCAGCTAATCCTTTCCCTATTATTATTAATAAATTACTTTCAAATGAAAAAGAAAGTAAAATACATTTCCTTGTTAAAACAATTAACAAAAAAATCTGGTGTGAAACACTCATACAACTTTCTCTTACTCCAGTTCTCAAGATTATAATTGACAAATTTTATAGTTTGTGTACCAAATTTAACGAAATTCGTCGAAAACAGAAAAAACTGTTCTGTAAAAGCGCACTTCTGGTTTACTAATTTTCTTGAAACTCCGAATTTTAGCAATCTATTTAATTCTAATTAATTTTGTTTGGATGATAGAAATGTATAATCAATTATGATAGCACTTTAGAGGAAGCTGTAACCCCACCCCTCCCCTAAAAGTGCCCTTAAATTAATTTTCCCAGAGAAATGTTTTAAATAAATGATGTAGATCATTGAATGTTTAGTTTATAATACTAGTTTCAAGAAAATCGCGATAAAATTGAAAAAATCATTTAGTAAACTGGTAAAGTAAACTCACTTCCGGTTATCCAATTTTTTTCAAATCGTAATTTCAACAACATATTCAATTCTAATTAACAATATTTAGATGACAGAATTGTCTAATAAACTGAAATAGCACTTTAGATGAAAACCTAACCCTACCATCCCTCCCCCAGAAGTGCCCTTACATGAATTTTCCCGGAGAAATGTTTCAAATAAAAGTTGTAGCTCTTTGTATGTGTAGTTGATATACCAAGTTTGAAGTAAATCTTTGGAGCCATTTTGTGAGAAAATTGCAAAAACGTAAAAAAAAAACACTAGTAAAGTGGTACTTCCGGTTGAAGAATTTCGACAGATGACCCACTGTCGGATCCCATGGTGATAACTAAACGGAATATCAAGTTTCAACTTCCTACGATTTCTCATTTTTCAGCTATGCTGTTCACATACACACACAGACCATTTTCTAAAAACTACTTTTTTTGACTCAAGAGACCTCAAAACGGATATTTCCGGTGTAAACTCGATATCGAAAATTTGACACGATTACAATACTTCCTCTGACTAGGAGTGAGAGAAAGTAAATAATCTGATGAGAAACATACACACGAATTTCTCTTACAGCCCTTGTTAATATAATTACAAAAAAAAAAAATGACTAAGTTTTCTTTAAACTACAAATTTCACTCATTTGACTTCGCATAAATACACAGAGATACGGATATACACCAGAAGAGAGCGCTAATAATCTTGACCAAACAGAACATTTGAAATTTAAAGCCTCCAAAAATTCCACAGAACTATTTCAAATCAATTTTTTTCCGAAAATGTTTAACAATAAAAGTGTTAGGTTTTAAAACCTATGCAATTAGTATTTCAAGTTTTAAAGAAAATCGTTCGACTAGTCTTTCTCGAGAAAAGTCGAAAGAACTCAAAAACCTATTCTATAAAGTCGCTCCTCCGGTAATCCAATATTTTCTTTAAATTTGGAAATCTATCAATGCTTCCTTTGAAAAATCTTCGGTCTGGTTATAGAAGAGTTGGGCTGTGGAAGTAGAATATGGAGCTAAATGAGCTGTTCACCGAAGCTGATATTGTCCGCATCGTCAGGTTAGGAAGACTGAGTTGGACAGGCCACTTGGCCAGGATGGGAGAGACTGAAATTCCAAGCAAGGTTTTGGAGAAAATACTCCATCAAAAGAGAAGAGCCGGTAGACGAAGGTTGAGATGGGCAGATGGTGTGGCAGCCGATGCCGGAATCCTGCTGGGAGTTGGGAATTGGAAAGCGGCTGCACAAAATAGAGCTGAATGGTGGAAGTTCATTGAGGAGGCGGGTTGTAGTTCCATTTAGATAGATAGATAGATAGATCAATGCTTCCAAATGGTATTAGAAGCTACGTTTTTACTAAAGTGGTTGCTTTAGTGGAAAGCTATTGTTTCTCCCGAAAACACTCGAAAGAATCAAATTTTTTCCGGGATAAACGCGTTTCAAATAAAAGTAATAGGTATTATGTATGTAGATAGTAAACGGAATTTGGACGTGAACAGGATGAAGACATCGTGACCTTTTATAAAGAAAGGTCGTCTCCGCTGGTTAGGTCATGTGGAGAGAATGGAGGAGGTTAGTCTGCCCAAAAGGCTACTCTATGGTCGACCCGGAGAGGAAGACCTAGCTTGCGTTGGCTGGACGATCTCCAAGATGACCCTAGCTCAATGGGTGTTAAACGGTGGAGAATGAAGGCCATAGACAGGGATGTATGACAGAAGCTTATGGACGAGGCCCGGGTCCTTTAGTGCCATAATAATAAATAAATAATAAATAAACGGAATTTAAAGGAAATCGTTGCTTTAAACTGTGGAAAATCATATTAATAAAGTCAAAGTTTCGAAGGATTTTTTTTTCCCGAAACTTTCGTGTCACGTGTAGTGATGGTGCCTAAACGGAATTTTCTGTACTTTCTGCGAGTTTAGAGGGAGGGGACTTTTGAGTTATTTTATTCACACACATACACACACATACAATTCGCTAAAACATTTTTTTTTTTTTTCTTGGACACGTTCTCGTTACGTCCCTCTTCTTACCGGAAGTAAGAATGATTAAAAAAGAATGCAAAAAATATATATTAGTAGTTATGAAAAGAAGAAAGAAAGGTCGGAAAAATTTACTGACTGTTTGCTTGTCATTAAAATTCCCAAACAATTTCAGTAGCTCATTAATTAATCCCTTTCTATTATTTAATATTAATATCACATCTCTTTTTTTCCCTGTGCAAACCCACTAATTTAAAATCTTTGCCTCTACAACTGTACTAGGTTAATCCATACGACGATGAGCCACCTTTGCGACCACCCATGCGATCAACTCCAAGACTGAAGTTATTACAAACTCAGAGAGGATCATAAACCATACTTTTTATCTATTATAACTTCTCTTTAGACTATGACTAAATAAAAATTTAATCCTCGCCAAGAATGCACACTAAAGGAATCCAATGATTAAAAAACACAAATGCCTTCATATTATTAATTAAATGAAAATTCTCTCAGAGATTTTTCTATAAACTAAACATAAGAGATCCCATTATATATTATTGAAATAGAACAGATGTTGGCACTTGTTATATACTAAAATTGTAGTGGAGACCTCTATAAATATACTTACAACAACATAAAAACTGTTTCATTCATAAAATACATTAATAAATATCTGAGAAAGTTAAAAAAAAAAAACAACTAAAAAAGTTAAGTTAGGAAGCAAAATACTAAGTAATTCATTATTTGAATGATTTAGAAAAAATCCTTAATAATAATATAGTATACGAGGGTGAGTTAAATATAAACCGGACTTTTTTTGTATATATTTATTTATAATAAGAAATTACAAAAAAACATATTTAATATTTTTCAACATAGTCTCCTTTACACTCTACACATTTTTCCCAGCTTGAAGATCCCATAACTTCTAAGAAGTTTTGAAGTAGACTCATCAGTCTAATTGCGCACGAAATCTTCGAGAGCTTGATCGCTTTCAAACCTTTTCCTCCCAAGTGGTTCTTTCAAGGTCCCCCCCCCAACAAAAAGTAGTACCAGGGAGATAAATCTGGACTGTAGGGAGAGTGTTCAAGGGTTTTACAATGCAATTTGACCAATTTGTCCTTTATCAAAGTCGCCGTGTGAGGCCTGGCGTTGTCATGAAGGAGGATGACATCTCTGATTAGAATATCCCGTCTTTTGGTTCTGTAGGCGGCTTTCGCTGACTCCAACAGTTGGCAGTAGTAGCCGGATGTCAACGAGTAAAACTCCTCTCCAGTCCCGAAAAAACAGTCGCGAGCACTTTTCCGTCAGAGAGACGGGGTTTTGCCTTCACAGTGAATACTTCATCTTTTTTTTCGGCACTCCTTATTCGCCATTTTTTATTATGGCCTGTAGTGGTGCACCCACGTCTCATCACATGTCACAATGCGCCTCAAAAACAACTCCCCTTCCTGCCGGAATTGATTCAAAAATCTCTCAGTGATTTGCAATCTGACTTCTTTTTGATTTGTGGTCAGTAACCTCGGAACCTATCGAGCATAGACTTTTGTGAAGCCAGAAAGATGCTCTGTGATTATTGTATAAGCACTTCCCCGGCTGATTCCTATCTCTGAAGCGATTTCATCGATTTTTACCCGGAGGTCACCTTCAATAAGGTTACGTACTATACGGATGTTGTCATCTGTGCGTCGATCGTGACACTTTCACGTCCACCTTTAAACTTCTTAGCCCAATCAAACACTTGGGTCCGGAGAAAGGGTACCTTCACCAAACTGTGCTTGCAATCGAGTCAAAATTTCCTTTGGTTTAACACCTTCGTTAGTTAAAAAACTTAACAATGATACGTGACGCAACGCGCGATGTAACCTCTTGTTCAGTCCAGGCTGTATTGGCGATAGAACAATGATAAACAATTGCCGATTAAACAGAGATAAACAATTGCCCTCAGAACAGAGATAAACAAAACCAATCTTGTTTGGGACGGCTTGATGAGGCACTAAAAAGAAGTCCGGTTTGTATTTGACTTACCCTCGTATATATATATATATAAGAAAAACTGATATGAAACACTCACAAAACTTGCTATTACTCAATTTACATAATCATTATGGTGGCATATTGCCCTCAAACTTGGAATTTTTACGACATGTTTACAATGGCTACAAGTAGGTGGGGGGAAAATCCAAACCAGAATAAAATGACCTTTCGATGGAAATTTGACCTTCAATTCCCTCAAAACCCCCTAAAATCAATTAAATCAAACAAAATGTTTCAAACAATAACTGAAAGATCTATTTAGTGTAATCAAAGTTTATTAATGAAACTTTTTATTACTTTCATCGAAAAAAACGTTACAAAAACTTGTTCAATTCAAATGTTCGTATTTCAACTGTTCAACCAATGTTTATTAATATTCGAAACTTCAGTATTATTGCCTATTCACATGCATTATCTTATTGGTTATTACTTTTATATGAGATATTTTTCCGACTAAATTCATTGGGGGGGGGGTGAGGTTAAACAATGGCGTTAAGCTTTCCTTAGAGTATCAGTTCAGTACGATGAATGGTTCTACTATCTTAATATTAATATTTATTAGAATCATTAGTAAATTCCAAATTTACCAGAAGTGTAACTTTACAGGACCTACGATATAGACATAATAGGAAGATCGTTCAGAGCCGTGGAGGAAGCGTTTCTAGCTCTGGAAGGCCCAGCTAGAAGGATGGGACTCACCATCAACGAAACTAAGACAAAGTACATGGTCACAGGTTGGAATAGACCAACACAAATAAGGTAACAATTGGCTGCCACACATTTAAAAAATGTGAACGAGTTTGTGGACCTGAACTCCCTGGTAAACGCAGATAATTACACGCCAGCCGAAATAAAGCGAAGGATTGTAGCGGCTAACAGATGCTTCTTTGACTTCAGTAGCACATGGGGATGTCACCTGATAGTAAGGCAGACGAAACTGCGACTGTATAAGACCCTGATCCGCCCAGTCTTGACATACGGCTCCGAAACCTGGACCACATCTAAGATAAAAATGATAGAGAGGCCTCCTAGTTTTCGAAAGGAAAATACTGCGGCGAATTTTCGGGCCCAATACGTGTGGGACAGGAGTGGAGGTCTCGAACGAATCAAGAGCTGTATGCGCTGTTTAAAGAAAAGACGTGGTCAAATTTATGAAGTTGGCTAGAGTTCAGTGGACTGGACATGTGGTTAGGATGTGAGGTACGGGGACATTCCGAAAAAGGTCGAGGAGAGTGGAGAGGCCGAGGCTGCGTTGGATGGACAGTGTTGCTAGTGATGCGAGGACGGTATTGGATATCACGAACTGGAAAGCAGCCGCACAGAACAGAACTGACTGGCGGAAACTCGTTGAGGAGGCCAAGACTCAGCAATGAGTTTTAGTGCCGCTGAATGATGATGTAACTTTACAGGATAAATGTTTGAGTTTTTTTTTTATTTATTTGGAAAACGATTACAACAATTTCTTTTGACGCATAAAACGCTAAATGCACAGATATAAATCTACATCACTTTTATTTGTAACATTTTTCCCGCAAAAAATGTGATTTTTGGCAGTTCTACGTAATTTTGTGGCGATAAATTTCACAATGTTAAATTGGATTAGTTGAACGTTATTGATGCCCTCTACTGGACTCTGATGTAATCACTTCTACAAACCTGCCTGGGTTGGTACATCTCCCCCCCCCCCACTTGGGGGACAAATGAGTAAAAATTTGAGGCTTAAAGAAAGTTTTATCATTTTATATATAATTTATATTTATAGTATTCACAAGAAGTAAGTGAATGTTGTGTGAGTGTTTTATACCAGGCGTTTGAATATTTTTAACGAGTTACCTGATTTGTCCGATTTATGCAACAACTTACAACAAATTATCACAACATTAATTCTTATCGAACATATTTTACAAACATTTGGGCCATACAATAATTAATATTTGAAAAAGTATGATCGAACTTATATCATCAAGTACCTACTTAAAAAAAAAATAAAACTTGCCAACAGAGAAACAATATCGAATTATGCTGATTCAGTCCTTTATAATTTAAATGATCTATAGAAGAGCTGTTTATATGAGAGATGTTAGACAGACTGCAAAACCGGTTTTATATTTCGTGAATCCTCTAGGGGCATCATACAAGCATACTTGAAAGAGTTGTATAATTTCGGAATAAAATCAAATAAATCTTTAAATAACAAAAAATAATAATTAACTTAGAAAACACGATAAATTTTCAAAAAGAAGATCATGAAATTATATCTCTTGAAATTTTACATAAATAATGGGGTAAAAAAATATAAATAATAGTAAAAATATTTAAAAAAAAAAAAATCCATTCTTGGATTTTGAATCAACTCCAGTTTCAACTTCGATGAAGATATTAATTTCTTAGAATTTATGCCACAGACCGAAATAAATTGGTCGCCCGATGGAGCTCAGTATGGACTGTAGGGTGGGTGTTTAAAAGAAGTTCCATTGCCTTCAAGTTTTTCAATTTTTCCTTTAGTCTGACGGGAGTGTGTGAGGCCGAACGTTGCTGTAAAAAAACTTGTTTTTGCGATGCGTCCAAAGCTGGATAACGCTAGGCCATTTTTTGAGTAGATTCTATCAAGCTGTTTAGCAGTAAAAGTTGGAATTCATGGAAAGTCCATCGGGAAAGAATTCATGATGAATTACTCCTTTATAGTTTCAGAAAACGCATAATATCGACTTTTTCTCAAATTGCGCTGTTACGTCAACCGGAAACGCCGTTTAACCAGAGCCCAACCAGTCACCAACTGTCCCAGCATTTCGCCACTAAATCCACTTATCAGAGGTGTTTTCCGTGGAAGCCTGCTTCATTTTGTGGTCATCGACCGGTTTCGGACATTCGCCCATCTTCAGGATGCGTTTATCAAACTAGAGTGTATAAACTGAATTTCCTCTGCTGTACAAGTCTGTGTTATCACACTGTCTGACAAACGCATCCTGAAGATAGGCGAACGCCCGAAACCGGTCGATAACCCAAAATGAAGCAGGCTACCATGGAAAATGTCTCTGATACTTCCAGCTCTGCGGAACCAACCACCGCAACAAATCCACTTATCATCACATGACACAATTATTTTCTAAAAGCGCAGTCAGATGGATGGTGCATTCAAGCTTCACCCAGGAGTCTCTCTCCAGACACCTGAGTGTAATTTAAACTCCAGATCTGTCTGGAGGACTGGAGAGGATGCTCTAATTTGTAGGAGCCAACCACAACAGGACCCATAGGGATTACGGTAAGCATAATAGCCAATACCCTTTCATTCTATCCTACATCTCTTTTTGACCTTTCCCACAGTATGGAGTTGTGGCGGCTAACAGTGTCTTCAGATAGTGCCGGTTCTGCAGCAGAGCAGAAGTACTTGTGGTTGTATTTGATTCGTCATCTTCCCATAAAGCTCCATTAAGGTCGTATTATGGCCGCTCTGACCTTTCTTTCTTTCTACGGCCGTATCACAGCTATTATACAACGCCGGGTATTACCTGATCAAGGACTACTTCCCTTTCGATTTCACATACAGCACACTTAGCTTTAGCAGCTGTGTACGGTTTTATCGATTAGTGACGCAAAATTACTAATATATCGTAAGACACGATCATGGGTTTCTAAAAAAAGCTCACTGACTATTTGATGGGGCCATATTATATATGCAAACACTTTACAGAGTTACATATTCATGTATAATTTCGTATATGTATACATCAGACTTATGTGGGTGAGTTTTAAAGTCCATGGGACTTCTTTAGTTAGAGAAATGTTAAGTTTTTTTTTTGTACACATTCCATTAATTTTCAATTTATTTTAAGAGGTTAAATAACTATGATAGAACCTATACCATTTTTCCGAATTGAGTAATCATCGAAAATTTATGTTTTCAAATTTCCTAAATACAAAAAAAAAGTTTATAGCGAATGGCTTGCAGTGTCAAGTTTGTTTGTACGTATGTTTGTGAACAGCAAAACTTTAAAAATACCTTTTAGATATCACCAGGCTTCCGACACTAACTTCGTAAAAACTCCAAGTTTAAAGGGAATTTATCATTTACAATTAAATAAAATTGGCAACACTGACCATTTTCTGGTGTACTGATATTTTTGTGATATAAGATACCTATATTGAAACTTAATTTTTTCTTTAAAATTATTATATTTACTAATTGTATTAATTGCTTTTAATTAATACTTCCTTTTCTTGGAAAATTGTTACATATAAAATATTAAAAGGAGTTCAAATTGTCTTTTTAATATATAGTTATTATTGTTCAAACAATAGCACTAAGGACAAATAAAAAGAATACAAAAGTAAATATTTGTTAATTTTAGAAAATATTAGGTGCTAAATTAAATTATATTAGAAATATATCTTTAAAAAAAAAAAAAAGAAGTTCTGAATTACGATTAATAAACAAAGGCTAGAGATTCACTTATCTAATTATAAAAGGTGAAAACTGTTAACATAATATTCTGACATGCATTCTTAAGAAAATTTCACTCATTTATTTCTCTAATTATAATATTATACCTCTGATATTTTTCAGATTCATTGCCATCTGACCCTGTATCCATTGTACTATTGTTTTGTTCAAAGTATGGAACCATTTTTTTTTTCAACTTTTAAAGTCATGCAAATTTCACCTAATAATGGAAAAAAAGTAAAAAAATAACAGAAGTAGGATGTGAAGAGAAAAAAATTATTAGAAGAAAATTCAAATCCTTAGTTATAAAAGATAAAAACTAAATTATAAATGGAAAGTGTGAAAGTCTCAGAAAAAAAAACATTACCGTTCACTAAACCCATTAAATGTAATAAAATTACTTTTTTTATTTTAAGGAAAATTTAAAAACAAAAAAAAAATTACTACTGCTAATTTTCATTCATGAGTAATTATGAGTTACTATAATTAAATAAGTTACGATTAAATGAAACTTAACGAGAAATTATTTAAATTTTAAATCAAAAGATCAAAAATTATTATTATCTTTTGATTAAACAATTAGAATTTCTTTATTTCCTAAAAGAAAATAACTTTTAAACTTTCATTTTGGTGAATTTAATTTCTATTTTACTTTTATCGTACTCAACATGAAGAATTTATTATTTATTTTTTTTTTAATAACCTTTCTCCTAAGAGGAAACCTTTTATAAAAAAAAAGTAACCTACATTGTAAATAAATGTATTTTATTCAATAAAAAGTATTTATTTATTTACCTTATAACATTTAAATTATACATTATTAACACGCACAATCACTAAACACTATAATATTAATTTAATAAATAAATAACAAGTTACTTTTGAGCGCCGCATTAAAAATAAATAAATATTTTTGTACTAACTTACGGCGCTCTTATGGAAGCACTAAACTTGTTGAACAGGCTTAGCAACGGTGCCCGTACACAGCCGGCGACCCCCTTTTTTTTCACTTTACTACAGTACTGCCAACATAAATATGGCATCTCTTTATATTTCTCTTAAAATAACAAAAAAATGTTTAATATATATGAAAAAATGATAGAAAAAAAAAAGAAGTTTGTTTATTTTTAACAATTTCCTTGGGTTTATTTAATTATAATCTTCTAGAAATCAAGATTATAAAAAAAATTTTTTTTGTTTAAAGTAAGTCGTTCTTAAATGTAGAAATTATGTAAGACTGGCAGTTACAATTTTTTTTCACAAATTTAAATCATAACAGTCCATTAAACTAGGAGTTTAACCAACCTATGATTTCGGCCAACAAACAGTTTTGAATTAATAAATAAATACTGTTTCGGATATATCAGATGTCATCATGATTATATTTCTTTTTTTACTTTCTCTAACTCCTAGTAAGAAGGAAGTATTGTAATCGTGTCAAATTTTCGATATTGGGTTTTCACCGGAAATATCCGTTTTAATGTCCCTTGAGTCCAAATAAGTGGTTTTTAGCAAATGGTCTGTGTGTGTGTATGTGTGCGCGCCTGTGTGTGTGTGTGTGTGTATGTATGTGAACAGCATAGCTCAAAAACGAAAAATCGTAGAAAGTTCGAACTTGATATTTCGTTTAGTTATCACCATGGGATCCGGGGATCCGACAGTGGTCATCTGTCAAAATTCCTCAATCGGAAGTACCACTTTACTAGTTGTTTTTTTTACGTTTTTTTGCGATTTTCTCAAAAATGGCTGCGACGATTTTCTTTAAACTTGGTATATCAACTACACATACAAAGAGCTACCACTTTTATTTGAAACAATCTCCGGAAAAATGCATTTAAGGGCAGTTATGGTGAAGGGATGGGGTTAGGTTTCCATATAAAATGCTATTTCAGTTTATTAGACAATTCTGCCTTCTTAATAATGTTAATTAGAATTAAACATGTTGAAATTCCGAGTTTGAAAAAATCTGATAACCGGAAGTGCGTTTATTTTAACACTTTACTAAATGATTTCTTCACTTTTTCGTGTTTTTCTCAAAAATCGCTCAAACGATTTTCTTGAAACTGCATATATAAACTAAAGAAATAAATATCTACATCTTTTATTTAAAACATTTCTATGGGAAAATTCATTTAAACTACACATACAAAGAGCTACAATTTTTATTTAAAACATTTCTCTGGAAAAATTCATTTAAGGGCACTTTTGGAGGAGAGGTGGGGTTAGGTTGTCCACTAAAGTGCTATTTCTGTTCACCATACAATTCTGTCATCTAAATAATATTAATTAGAATTAAATGTGTTGTTGAAATTCCGAGTTTGAAAAAAAAATCGGATGACCGGAAGTACGCTTTTACTGAAACGTATTTTTCAGTTTTCTGGTATTTTCTCGAACACGGCTCCAGGTGATTTTCTTTAAAGTAGGAATGTGAACTACTTATATAAAGAGCTACTACTATTATTTGAAACATTTCTCTTGGTTTAAGGGAGTTTTTAGGGAGGGGTGGGGTTATGTCTGTTATGTATGGTGGGTTATGTGTAGTTAACATAGGAAGTTTGAAGAAAATTGTCGGAGTCATTTTTGTGAAAATCGCTAAAAGTGAGAAAAAAAAACATTCAGTAAAGTGGTACTTCCGGTTGCAGAATTTTGACAGATGACCTACTGTCGGATCCCATGGTGATACCTAAACGGAATATTAATTTGAACTTCTTACGGTTTCTCGTTTTTGAGCTATACTGTTCACATACACACACACACACACACACACAAACCACTTTTTTGGACTCAGGGGACCTCAAAACTGTGAAAATTTCCGGTGAAAACTCGATATCGAAAATTTGACACGATTACAATACTTCCTCTTACTGCTAGTAAGAGGAAGTAACAAGCTTATTAAACATTTTAACTAAACATATTTAGTTTTTAAAGAAAACTTGGCAATTTTTAATTGTAATTAATTAGTTTCACACCAGATGGTGTTAAATTTTCGAAATTGTGTTTTACACCGGAAATACAATCATGTTTTGAGGTTGGTTACTTGCGTAAGAAACAACGTTATTAGCGAATGGTGTCTATGTGTGTGTGTTCGTGAGAGAGAGTATCTCAAAAAAAAAAAATGAGAAAGCTCAAACATGACACTCCGTTTTCGTACTGGTCCACCACATCTGACATAAAGTTTTCGGACAAAATCCATTAAACAACTACTTTTCTGAATTTTTTACTTTCTCTCACTCCTAGTAAGAGGAAGTATTGTAATCGTGTCAAATTTTTGATATCGAGTTTTCACCGGAAATATCCGTTTTGAGGTCCCCTGAGTCCAAAAAAGTGGTTTTTAGCGAATGGTCTGTGTGTGTGTGTGTGTGTGTGTCTGTGTGTGAACAGCACAGCTCAAAAACGAAAAATCGTAGAAAGTTCAAACTTGATATTACGTTTAGGTATCACCATGGGATCTGACGGTGCGTTATGTGTCAATATTCCTCAACCGGAAGTTCCACTTTACTAGTTTTTTTTTTACGTTTTTTACGATTTTCTCAAAAATAGCTCCGATGATTTTTCTTTAAACTTGTTGTATCAACTACACATACAAAGAGCTACAACTTTTATTTGAACCATTTCTTCAGGAAAATTCATTTAAGGGTACTTTTGGAGGTGAGGTGGAATTAGGTTGTCCACTAAAGTGCTATTTCTATTTACTATACAATTCTGTCATCTAAATAATTTTAATTGAAATTAAATATGCTGTTGAAATTCCGAGTTTGAAAAAGATCACATGACCGGAAGTGCGTTTTTACTGAAATGTATTTTTCAGTTTTCTGGTATTTTCTCGAAAACGGCTCCTACGATTTTCTTTAAAGTAGGAATGTGAACTACTTATATAAAGAGCTACTACTTTTATTTGAAACATTTCTCCTGGTTTAAGGGGGCTTTTAGGGGAGGGGGTGGGTGTTTTTCTCTAAAGTGCTATCATAGTTGATTATACAATTCTACCACCCAAACAAAATTAATTAGAAATAAATAGATGGCCAAAATTCCGAGTTCCAAGACAATTTGTAAACCAGAAGTGCGTTTTTTTTTTAGTTTTCGACGAACTCCGACGAATTTCATTAAATTTGGTACACTAACTATAAAATTTGTCAATTACTGAAAACTGGAGTAAGAAAAGTTGTGTGAGTTTATCACCCCACATTTTTTTCTTATGTAATCTTCAGTTTAATAAAATGAAAGGAAGAATGTAAAAATAAACAATTTACTGACAGATTAGTAGAGTCCCCCAACTTCTCACTCTTCACAGACATTCTGTCATGCAATAAGAACACCTGTCAACCACAGCCTTTTAGAATATATAAAAAGATATTAGAGGGGGATAATTAATCTTTATTTTATTTCATTACATAGTCTGAAATTGCAATAACAAAGTAAAAATATCTATTGTCACTTTTTACACTTTTACATGTTATTAATTACACTTTTTCTTACTACAATTTATAGAGTTATTATTTACGGAGGTTATACAACCAACATATAGTCATTAAACACAACATATAGTAACATAACCTTATAACCTCCCCACATATATACAACCAACAAGTGTGAATGTAACAGAAACATTAATTTAAAGTGAACTCTTTACACGAACTTGGTGAATTTGCTGTGATGATGGATGAAAATCCGAAACCGATCAGTAAAACAATCGCATGCTACGTCGGATAAAATACCAGATGTTATCCAGCATTGTAGGACCCATCTACATATTCAGAAAAAATATCGATTCGACTTTCTGTTTTGCTGAGTTATGACACACACACACGCACACACTAATTTCTAAAAAAAAAAAAAAAAAACACAATTTCCGTCTAGTGACCTCTCAAAAAAACGTGTATTTCCGGTGAAAACTCGATACGAAAAATATAACACGATTGTTATACAACCTCTAAAACACTAGTAAGAGAGAAAATAAATAAAAAATAAGCTTTATCTCACTCTTATTGATTTTTGGATGCTGTACGAAATATTCACATATTCTATGAATACTCTTTTTCCTTTCTGTCTTTAATTCATTACCGATGTAATGGTATCCAGCAGAGAGAAGAGAGGCTCTCTCTGGTTAACAGAGACTACTCTCTGACTTAGGCAGGCTAGAGTGGATTTTCGTCGATTGAAATTTGTATATTAATGATCATTGTTTTGTTGATATTGTATTATTTTAATTTATTATTAATAATAGATTTAGTTATTGCTTATGATTATAATCGAAAGCTAAGCGAGCAGGAATAAGGAATGATTGCGCAATTTCGAGGGGAAGGAAGCGATCGCAATGTTCCGGAAATGAGCTCATACGATGTGTGCACATATATACTTTAAATATGGAACATTGTCAGCAGATTTCATAGTATTTCGTTTTAATTGTTTAACATTCCTTTCGTAGTTGCTTTGAAGTTGCTAAAAGGTCGTGAGGAAAAAGAGTACATTGTTAAAACATATTTTTTAAGATTAAAGAATTCATTTTTCATTCATTAAAGAAAAATATGCTTAATTACAGAAATAAGTTGAATGAAATAAATGGTTTGATAGTTCTGAAGCTAGAGAGAGAAAGAAAATACATCATTATTTAATAACTTTCACCATGGATAAAATGATTTGAAAGGATTGTCACAATGCATGACAATAAATATTAATAATACATAAGGGACGTAGATAATCACAGTTCAAATGCCGACATATAAAGCAATTAATTTTTAAAGATCAAATATTAAATGTAAGGGATGTTACCTCAAAGAGTTTCTAGGAACCGCAAGACGGACAACGATTTTAAAGATTTAAAGGTCTTCCACCTAAATAATTGGATAAAAAAATATGGCGATGTATCCTGTTCGATTAAAGACTAATGTTTGGAAGTCTAAAGTTGATTATGATAGATTAAATCAGTATAAAGCAAAACAGTAGATTAATTCACTGTTAAGATTTTATAATTATATACCAGACGTAAAAAATAAAACAATTCCCACAAAAGTCAAAAAGCAATAAAGAGAGAATTTCGCCCGATTTAAATAGCCAGTTTTTTTAATTAACCTCTTTTTTTTTTCCTCAAGAGCAGGAAATCAAACCAAATTACGTGAGAGACTGTAATTGTTAAATTAATCAAAAATATGAATTAAAAGAGAATGGTTGGGAAGCTTTTTCGTGTATGAAAGTATCGTGTATTTTTTAACAATAGATTAATTAAATATTAGAAAAAAAAAAGTATGTATACAGATTCATACATTTTTTTGTTTATCTGAAAATGTGTTATTTTCTTTAACGCTCTACTTAGTTACTAAATATAATACAACTCCTAGTTGAAGGTATTAATTATTACGTATCATAATTATTGTAGTAGTAGTTCTATACTTTTATCACTATCTAATGATCCTGGCGATCCTGGCTATCCAAAGCCCCTCTGGGCCTAGACAGCTATCTACCCAAAAAAAAACAACACTCCAAGTCTAATTTGATCCACCCAGGATTCACCGCTATTCGAACAAACAAAGAGAAACCGCTTAAGCTCTTCCGTCGACATCATAATAAAAGGATGTATTTCTAAGCCTGGGTATCAAGGTCATATGGGTATTTTTGGGAATGAGAAGGTGGATAGATTTGCCGCATTAAGCGCCTCTTCCCCTTTCATTGGTCTCGTGCCAGTTCATGAACTGGCAGTTTCCAGTCCATGGACAGTATCACAACATTCACCCCAAAGATAAGCACAGTAGGTTGTCGGCGGGGCCCGGATAGAGCTATTACTAAGATGTAGCTGTATCTTTCACAGACCTCTCTCAAGCATCTGGTTGCATCCCCTACTGGGCACTGGGGCTTAAGGAGACATCTCTACGTAATGGGGCTCATGCTAGACCCCTTTTGCAGTGTCTGTGAGACAGAGGTGGAAACACCCATCCATCTTATGACAAATTGCTTGGTTTATGAGGAAATTAGGTTCAGGACCTAATTAAAGGAAGAGCTTAGGCTATTTCCATTTAAGGTTATTGCCGATTTGTTTGGATTGTGGTAAATCTTAGATGGGTTAGACCCGGGTCTACATTTTTGTACTAGACGCGGTTTGTTAAAGCCATATGGTGGTCGCAGTTGGACTTTGGAAAGCGTAGATTTCGTTCCCTCCCCACAGACTAATAATAATAATAATAATAATAATAATAGACGTCCTAATATCCCCATAATCCAAACAATCTATCATCAAGATTAAGATTCATCTAACCGTGTTTATATTTGCTTTTACACAAAACAGTTTTTATGCACAAAAACTTTTGAAACAGACGCGAATTAAATTTATAGCTGCATGGACCTAAACTACAAACGACACTTCAGGGAAGTGTCCTTAACCTTCTAATTCACCCACAATCTCAAGTGATGAACTTTATATGCATATGGATATATATGTGTGTAGTTTGTATAGCGAGTTCATAGAAACTCATTGGTATCTTAATCGAGTAAATCGCAGAAAAGTTCGGGAAGTTTCCACCGATTTTCTAATCTAACTCAAAATTTTGACAGCATATTTAATTTCTGCATTAATATTATACAGATGATACAATCCGTAATATAATACCGAATGACACTTTAAAGGAAGTATAGCATTAGCTCTCTCTCCCCAGGAAAACTCTTTAAAAAACAATGAATTTTCCCGGAAAAATGCCAGCAAGGTTTATCTGTTGCATGCAGTTACTTGGGGAGTAGCGACACCACGGGTTTCCACAGCTCAGTATTCCATGCACTTCATCAGAACAGTACACAATAAAGTACATACACTCTACACACTACAGATAAGGACAAGCACAGTACACAAAATAGGGTCTCCGACCCTATTAGTTAATTGGCGAAAGCCAAAGGAGAAGGAAGGAAACTCAGTGGTAGCGCGCTGGACTAGCAACGCGGAGGTCCCAGGTTCAAATCCAGCATGCTGCCCTTAGATTTTTTTCTTCCTAGGAGCCTCTACAACTCACTGTTCGGTGATCGGTAGTGTTTTCTATAGCTAGAGAACGCTGCATAGAGGCCGGCTGTGCTTTGGAGAAGGCTCAATAGATCTTTCAGTTCGCAGTGCAATAATCCCGTACATAAATCTACAATAGTATCTATTCAAAGTTTAAAGAAAATCGTTAAATAATTTTCTTTGTTGGCCGTTAGTTGTAAGATGAAACAAAAATTTGTTGGCTTATCGACCAATTCAAGGTAAAAAAAAAAAAAAGTAATTTTTAATTGTTTTTAATAGTTGAAAAGTTCGATGCCTTCTTAAGGAACAATAAAAAACAAATAGAAAAATTATAACACCAAATAAAAACAATACATAAGTGTGATTACTGTGGGACTGCTAAGTCTGTTACAGGACTTAGCAGTTCCACAGTAAACACACTTATGTATTGTTTTTATTTGGTGTTATAATTTTTCTTCTTTTTTAGTATCGTTCCTGAAGAAGGCAAACAAGTTTGCCGTAACGTCGAACTTAAAAACAATTAAAAATTACTTTTGTTGTTTTTTCTATGGTTTTTTTTTACCTTGAATTGGTCGATAAGCCAACAAATTTTTGTTTAATCTTAAAGAAAATCGTTGGAGCCGTTTTCGTAAAAAGGTACTTCCGGATTTTTAATCAAAACTGTGCTGACGCATTTCTTGTTAGTATCAAAACTAACGTTGTTTCTGTGATTTTACACACGCACGCTTACACAAATTCCTAAAGAGAAGGGATTAGCTCAGTGGTAACGAGCTGGATTGTCATGCAAAGATCCCGAGTTTGAGTCCAGTGCTACTCCTGTTTTTTGTTTTTTTTTTTTGTTCCTAGGAGCCTCTTCACCTCACTGTCCAGTGATGAACAGTGTAGTCTGGAGGCCGGCCGTGTACTGAGAAGGCTCCGGGCGCCCATGACCATAGATGTTAACGCGTTCTAAATTTAAAAAAAAAAATATCCTGAATCCATTTCGAAAATGAAATAAGTTTACAATACTTCCTTTTACAACAGAAAAAGAAATTAATAATTACAATATAATGAAACTATCAATTAAATTTTCTGACGGGCTGGGTGAATATATAGTTGTAAAATATAGAGCTAAAACAAAATAAATATTACATTAATAAATCCTATGATAAATATTTATATTTACTCTCCTTCAAAAAAAAAAGGAGGGATCTGGCGGACAGAGCCTTTCCGGTGAGTGTGAAAAGTAACCTAACCCCATGGTTAGTAACAATGTTGATCACTGCCACACACACAGTAAACAATGGGTAAACATATATCCCCAGGGCGACATAGACTAAAGTAGTCTACCTTGTCACATACTCCCTAACAAATCCCTTATGATCATAATATAGTGTTCTACTAAATGTTATCACATAGTCATCATCAATAAACTGTTCCGGTACTTAGGCATTCTGGCAGACACAAAAATGATGATTATTTATTTATTTTACAGGTTGTATCCAGTTACATGATATAATTTAAAAGTTATACAATATAAAGAGCTTATAACATAGTTATTATTGTAAAAAAAATAAAAACAAAAGTAATATATGAGTTGCTATTTACAGTCTTTTGTTAGAGAAAACTTAAGCGGAGGATGATAACATTCAGATTTTTAAAGATTACATCCATAGCTAAGGTCACTGATTTCTTGTAGAGAAATATTAAGTCCAAAGATTCACTCCTATCATTTTACACCGTATTGATCTGATACATTTGGGCATAACTATAAGAGTCTAGAATAAATCTACCTGAAATCGGCAGATGGGAAGGCTAATCAGGTGTATGTGTGTATGTCCATTCTGAAGAGGGTATGTTATAGTCTCCCATTGATAGTAAAACAATGGAATAATTCTTCAATTGAAGAACAGTGAAATTGAACTGGTAAAGTCAAAGCTTCGAGGCAGGAGGGTTATACAGCACCAATGAGAATGGAGCCAAATCCAATTTGTATCTTTACAAATAGTTGTTCAATGTTTACTTGACTTACTTTTATTTCGAGTGATTTAATATTTTAATGAACTGCAATGAGCATTCCGCCACCACTTTTCCTAATACTAGTATCACAGTCAAGGTCCTTTCTGAAAGGGAAGGCCTAAGTGGGTAGCGTACTGGACTCCCACGCGGAGGAGCCGGGTTCGAGACCAGCTGTGCTAACCCTTAGGTTTTTTTTTTTTCCTAGGAGCCTCAACAGTTCACTGTCCGGTGATGGACAGTGTTGTCTGTAACGAGAGAACACTGTCCTGAGGCCGGCAGTACACTCAGAAGGCTCCGGGCGCCAATGATCCATAGATGTTGACGCGCCTTAAATAAAATTAAAAAAAGTTATAGTTAAAGAGACCAAATTCATTTGTGTTCCATGATAGTAGAGTCTTATTATAATAAATGCTGCCCTTTCATCAACGGCCATTTCTAAATTCATCACAAACAGATTGAAGAACAATTTACTAGACGATACTCAGTTTGGATACTTGCAACATCGGTGGAAACATGTATCCAGATACAAAATCATTGTATTCAATCAACATGTATGCGGAGATGTTTCCTAGTCTGTAGAAGCCTTAAGATAGTCAGAATGTTTTGAATAAACAAGAGATGTTCCTTAATTTTTGATGATATGCTAACTTTAGAGAATGCAATTTTGTGGAAGTGGGGGGGATTATTAGTTTGGTAATTAATATTTAAGGTTTCGTTAGAACTAAGACTTTTTTCCAAATACACCGATAATTGGGAGGGTTAATCTTCCAGAAAAGTTAATTATTCCGACATTTCAGAACTTCTTCTACTCCTTCATTCGAAAATGTCAAGAAGTAGTTATAGGATTTAAGACTTCACAACTTCTAGACTTACTCGTTGACAGTTCTTGAATGTCGAATAATGATTATTTTTTTTCTTTAACATCTGACAATTATCGGTGTATTTAGAATATTATATCGATTTAAAGTTATTTATATATTAAGACATTTTTCCTTTTAACTGTAGTGTGTAGTTTTTCTTGATTTCTCACAGCAAGGCAGTTTTGGGAAAAATAAAGTAATCAATTATGGCCTTAATTTGAAAGGATTTTATTTATGGGGTATTTTACAGTTGCGCTCCCGACGTTTCGGCGCTACAAATGTCCCATTTTTTTTAAAGGAATAACAATTCTACAATAAAACAGAAAACATAATATATGTGCTATAAAACGAAATGTTAGAAAAATAGTAATGGTTTACAATTGACTGTTATATTGTTTTATTCGTTGGATGTAACATTTCAGACCACACTGAAAAAAATTACATATTACAAACACCATTAAGATCTAAAAAATAATTACATAATGCCACCAACCTTTACATGGAAACCATTGCAATTACTATTTGCCCATTGGCTGAGATATATTGCAGAGAAATTACTGTATTTTTTTATTAATGTACGGTTAATAAACATTTAACTTATAATCTTCACTGGTTTAGATTAGATTAAATTCTGTGGGTTGTTTGTTACGAAGCCTACGACATTGCGATCCTACCAAGGGTCTAAATGGGTAATTCATTGGTATTACTTAAGTTTACAGCAAAAACAATTCAAATAATTGATCTGCTCTATCATTTTATATGTAAATTTTATGTTAAAATGAATGTGTTAATTATTATTATTATTATTTAATTTGTAGAAACGCTATAGTTGTATGCTAGGTTAGGATAATTTTCGAAATTGCTTGAAAGTTTATAATTTTATAGAGTTTTAAATTGTAAAATATGAAAATATAAAAAGTTGAATAAATGATTATGTAACAATTAAGTGGATTTTGATTAATGATTAACTATGCTGACTTACAAAGTGTGTTTATTCTTTAATTGCTAGTGTTGTCCAGAATGTAGTGGTCCCATAGTGGACTGCTCATGGTCCAACCATTATGTTTCAAATAAAGTCTAAATATATCAAAGCAACTTAAGATAAGATGTGCGAGGACAATCTATACGACATTAAAATTTCACACGAGCTAATGAAAAAAGTAAATTAGGCAGTAATACATCTTTATCAGCTATGACGTGGTATCTCTTTTCCCTAACGTACCTGTAGAATTTGCATATCAATTAATTTACAAGAATTGGGATAAAATTGAACAATAAACAAGTATAGCCTTGACTTAATAAAGAATAATTATAAATAATCGCACATATTTAAATGTTTCTAGTAACACGCTATTTAAGCAATAACACAGAAACGATTCTTCTGCCTAGTTGGATTTCAACAAACAATAATTATTAGTTTTAAAAAAAATTAACAATTTAATGAATGTTTTTAATAAATTTCTACTTTGAAACATACCTTTTTACTTAAACAATTGTCAATAAAACACAACTTAACATATTGTCAAGCACTAAGAATAATTTGAAAAGAATTAATATAATACAATTTGCAATTATAACCATCAGTAACCATTCGAACTGGAAAAACAGCTGACAAAAAAAGATGTTTTAGAAGATTGAACAGTATGACCAACTTAGTAAATATAAATGAATTATCCAATCAGATTAATAACAATATACCAGTGGGTTACCTGTTCAACTTAGGCCAGCATGGATAGTACAGACTTGTCCTTTGTTTACTTTCTCAAATATCAGAAATGTTCTCTATTCACAAATTCTAAGAAAAATTACTTCTTAATAATCAAGGTAGGTTTTTATAAAACTTCTATTTATTAATTCTTTCTCCAATGTTTATTATAAATTATATTATTGTAATAGTCTTCCTTAATTTTATAAACAAACCATTTATTTCTCTTTTGTTTGATTTTTCATCAACTTTTCTAAGGGCCTTAGATGCTTTAATGATGATAAGATAATTTAAAATCTTTTTGTCTATTTAGTGCAAGAATTTATTGACTTAAACAAGGCATAGTTTATTAAAATCAAGAATCTTGTTATAAAAAATACAATTAATTATTCCTTCCTAAGTACAAGGAGTTAAAGTCGAAGAGAGTAAGGAAAAAATAGAATATGATTGAAAATTGAAGAAATTTAAAATAGTAATTTATTCTTGACAAGAGAGAAAAAAAACACTTTACTCACTTGAGTTTCAGTTTTCCAATGAGTGTGGCAACTGAACAAGAATATAAAGACTTTTCTCTAGAGTTAAATATTACATTTTTTGTATTATGAATATCAATAATATATCATTATTCTGTTTAATATCGTTGATTTGTCATTTTTACTAGCTCGTTGCATCAGCAGGCCCCTGCTATTCCCATAACTAGGGCAAGCTAATGAAAAAAATGCTGTATATCAATAAGACTGAAATTACATTTAAATAGATGAAGAAAAAAAAAAACACAATACCTTGCACATGAAGCAATTTTTATCAGGAGCTTCAATTATAATTTGTTAAAATATTCTCGACTTAATATATTCTATTTTTTGAGTCTATACCCTTCAGAGTGACGTTTTACGTGTTTATTATTATTATTTAAGGCGGCGCGTCAACATCTATGGTCATTGACGCCCGGAGCCTTCTCAGTGCACTGCCGGGCCTCTGGATAGTGAGCTGTAGAGGTTGGTAGGAAGAAAAATCTAAGGATAGCAGAGCTGGAATTGAACCCGGGACCTACGCATAGGAGTCCATGCGCCAACCACTGAGCTAATCCCGTCCCTTTATGTACGTTTCATGTTAGTTAAAATTGCTTACATCTACATTTTCATATAAATTTATGGTCAATTTTTAACATAAAGTATACCGTGTCAAATTTTCGATATCGAGTTTTCACCGGAAATATCCGTTTTGAGGTCCCCTAAGTCCAAAAAAGTGGTTTTTAGCAAATGGTGTGTGTGTGTGTGTGTGTGTCTGTGTGTGCGCCTGAGTGTGTGTATGTATGTATGTGAACAGCATAGCTCAAAAACGAAAAACCGTAGAAAGTTGAAACTTGATATTCCGTTTAGGTATCACCATGGGATCTGACACTACGTTATCTGTCAAAATATCTCAACCGGAAGTACCACTTTACTAGTTGGATTTTTTACTTTTTTGCGATTTTCTCAAAAATGGCTCCGACGATTTTCTTTAAACTTGAAACATCAACCACACATACAAAGACCTACAACTTTTATTTGAAACATTTCTCCGGAAAAATGCAATGAAGGGCACTTTTGGGGGAGGGGTGGAGTTAGGTTTCCATGTAAAGTGCTATTTCAGTTTATTAGACAATTCTGTCATCTAAATAATGTTAATTAGAATTAAATATGTTGTTGAAATTCCGAGTTTGAAAAAAATTGCATAACCGGAAGTGCGTTTACGTTACCACTTTATTAAATGATTTATTCTCTTTTTCGCAATTTTCTCAAAAATGGCTTCAACGATTTTTTTGAAACTTCATATATAAATTAAACATGCAAAGATCTACATCTTTTATTTAAAACATTTCTTTGGGAAAATTCTTTTAAGTGCACTTTTAGGGGAGGGGTGGGGTTATGTTTTTCTCTAAAGTGCTATCATAGTTCATTATACAATTCTATCATCCAAACATAATTAATTAGAAATAAATAGATGGCTGAAATTCAGAGTTTCAAGAAAATTAGTAAACCGGAAGTGCGCTTTTAGTCAACAGTTTTTTCAGTTTTCGACGAATTTTATTAAATTTGGTACACAAACTATAAAATTTGTCAATTTTATCATTTTGAGAACTGGAGTAAGAGAAAGTTGTGTGACTGTTTCACACCAGATTTTTTTTAAAAGTATTATGTTTTTTGAAGTAAGTCATCAATTACATTTTCTGCTGCTTTTCTTATAAAATTGAAGATGTAATTTCCAAATATTCTATCGCTTTCCATATTTTCTTATAAAATATAATAAAATAAAAAAAAAAATAATATTTTATATAAAAATTAAAAGCTTGAAAAAAAAAAATAGCTTAGTATTAGTAACTCTAATGTAATTCTGGGGGAGAACGATTCAAAGCCAATTAGAAAGATTGTAAAAATTATAATTAAATAGATTTTATGTATGTGTGTGTGTGTGAATGTGTGAGAGAGAAAACTATCAAACATTAATTAATTAATACTCTTTCAGTATTAATATGAACTTTCTATTAATAATAACAATTATAATATTAAAATTATTTCGTATGTAATAATTATATTCCTAAAACAACCTTGACCAGAAGTATTGCATTTTTAATGGTTTTTGAAGGACTAATTTAACAGTTTCATGTTTTAGTTCTCTCAACTACCACCATCCACTAATGTATATAGACAATTAACAGTTAATTAGTTTCATGGGAAAATAGAAATTAAAAAAAATAATAATAATTTAAAATGTGTTCCTCAATTAGTAAAAAAAAAAAAAAAAATTAAATTGGATAAAATTTCTAATATGTTTAGATATTAATACATATTGTTAGCAATAATTTTAATTAAAACACTATTTTTAAAGAAGTTTTATTATTAATGTAATTATCTTGATTGACAGAAAACTGAAATGATCGCACAACCAATTCCAACAATTGATATTATTTATTTATTCTTAAATATCCCCTTCTGCTCCCACACATTTTGTGATCGTGTCAAGTTCATGAGATTGAGTTTTCATCCCTTTGTTTTAAGTTCCCTAAAAAAAAAAAAAATTATAAAAACCGATGTGAAACACTCACACGGCTCTTTGTAGTTGAAGTCAAAACAAACAACTTATTATTAACGAGGGTATTCCGAAAAGTAAGGTTATAAGGTGCGTAGCTTTCGCAGGGAAATGTTTTTTCAAAGCTGGTATCACTGCCTTATAGCGAAAAGCCAGCTGAAGCAAACGAGCAGCCTCGGACGTCAGTAGCATCCCAACTCTCGTTGTGCTGAAAGTTAAAGATGTGCCTCGTCATTCCTGTAATAGGATCCGAAGAGAGGATCCTAAGTAGCGAGTGAGACTCTCAATTTTGTGTCTCTCTCTGCTTTAGGTCCCTGATGAAATAGGATCCGAAGGGAGGGATCTAAAGCAGAGAGAGAGAGACATAAAATTGAGAGTCTCACTCGCTACGTAGGCAATTCTAGAATCTTAGACGCTGTTTTAATACAACTGTGCTAGACCTACAGAGGACAGTCTTTCAACAGTTTATACAGCAGTTACAACGCGTCAGCAACAAACTACTACTTTTTTTTCTTTACTCACTCTAAATCTCTCGCTACCTAATTTCTATCTACGTGTAAAGTCCTGGTAGTTTGTCTTATTTCTGGATTATACAGTGTTCAGCATATTTCCAGTTTATTTATCTCTCAAACCCAATTCTCTTCTTCTCATACCCATTATATTCCGTTTCCCGCCAGGTGCGCGTACACTACCTGAATGCAAAGGGTATAAGATTCAACGCGTAATCGTTTCAGTTTATGTGGAGGACCTTGTGTCAAGACAACATGTGACAAAATGAGTACAGGAGTTCAATTTTGAAAAGATGGAAATTCACGATGAAGTAAGAAATGGATGTCCATCCGGTGATTACTGATGAGCTGATGCAAAAAAATTGAAAAGCATCTTCGTTCTGATCGACGTTCATTGATGTCCTGAAATTTCACTAACTGTTTCGTTCATGGAAATCGTGAGTGACCGACTGGGATATCGCGTTTTGTGAGAGATGGTTGCCGAAGATGCTTACTGAAGAACACAAAATCAATAGGATCCGAGCCGCGCGAGAGTTTCTTTAGCGTTTCGAGATTGAAGGCGAGACTTTTCTCTACTCTATAGTGGTGACAAGAGATGAAACTTGAATTTTACCACCATAACCCAGAGAGTAAACAATAATCACTGCAGTAGTGCCATAGCCATTTTCCTTCAACAAAAAAAAATCCAAAACACAGAAATCAGTTCAAAAAAATCAAGGCAACATTTGGTGGATCATGGATCATGTGGTGGTACCTAGAAGGAATATACTAAAGATTAAGCTTCCCGCGATTTTTGGAATATTTTGTTCACATAAAACACTCGCACACACAAATCATCACACTAAAACATTTTTTTCGTGATCAGGATATCTCAAAACAGTGTTTCCGGTAGAAATTTGTTACGATCCTAATATTTCCTTTAAAAGAATGACGGAAAAGTATTCAAGTAATATATATTAATTAAAATATATTAATTTTTTATAGATAATCTGCTAAAAGAAAATTTTAAACATCCCCTTTAGAAGTTAAAAAAAATGATGAGTCCTAATATTCTTTAGGAAAAATTGGGGGGGGGGGGCAAACATTGTGAAACTAAAACAATCTGATTTTTATCACTTTCTCTTTTTTACTGTGACTGTAAGGAGGATGCATATTTCGATTGTGGTCAATTTTCGAAACTGAGTTTTCATTGGAAATACATGTTTTATGGTACTTCGAGTACAAATGTTTGTCTGTCTTTGTATAAACAAAATATTTCAAAAACGAAAAATTGAAGGTAGCCTTAAACTTGGTATTCCGTTTGTTTTAGTTCCGTTTAGAATAAACATCTGACAAGAAAGTTTCGCGCAAAATCCATGAACCGGAAATGCAACATTACGGATTTTTTTTTCAATATTTCCAATTGTTTTTTAATGATTTCCTTTAAATTTGGAATACTAAATGCACAGATTTTTAAATCTATCATTTTTTTTTACTTTCTCTCACTCCTAGTAAGAGGAAGTATTGTGATCATGTCAAATTTTCGATATCGAGTTTTCACCGGAAATATCCGTTTTGTGGTTTCCTGAGTCCAAAAAAGTGTTTTTTTAGCAAATGGTCTGTGTGTGTGTATGTATGTATGTATGTATATATGTATATATGTGAACAGCCTAGCTCAAAAACGAAAAATCGTAGAAAGTTCAAACTTGATATTCCGTTTAGTTATCACTACGGGATCCGACAGTGGGTCATCTGTCAAAATTCCTCAACCGGAAGTACCACTTTACTAGTTGGTTATTTATGAGATTTTCTCTTAAAAAGCTCCAACGATTTTCTTCAAATTTGCTATAATATCAACTACACATACTAACAGCTACAACTTGTATTTAAAACATTTCTTCGGGAAAATTCTTTAAGGCCACTTCTCGGGGAGGGGTGGGGTTAGGTTTTCATCTAAAATGGTATTTCAGTTTATTAGACAATTCTATCATCTAAATAATGTTAATTAGAATTAAATATGTTGTTGAAATTCCGAGTTTGAAAATAATCAGATGACCGGAAGTGCTACAATAAAAGTTGTAGCTCTTTGTATATGTAGTTGATATACCAAGTTTGAAGTAAATCTTTGGAGCCATTTTGTGAGAAAATTGCAAAAACGTAAAAAAAAAAACAAGTAAAGTGGTACTTCCGGTTAAGGAATTTTGACAGATGACCCACTGCCAGATGTCATGGTGATACCTAAACGGAATATCAAGTTTGAACTTTCTACGGTTCTTCGTTTTTGAGCTATACTGTTCACAGATACACACACACACACACACACACACACACAGACCCTTTGCTAAAAACCACTTTTTTGGTCTCAGGGGACCTCAAAACAATATTTCCGTTGAAAACTTGATATCGAAAATTTTACACGATTACAATACTTCCTCTTACTTGGAGTAAGAGAAAGTAAAAATGTTGTTGATTATTAATTTTTAATACATTGTTTTAGATATATTACGGTAAATAATATATATTCAGTTTTTATGTAACTTCTTATGATATTTATCAATTAATGTTTTGTAAGATCGTAAAACTATGAAGGCCAAATCTATGTAATAAATTAAATCAACTAAAATTCTGATAATATTATAATCATTTAACTAAATACAAAAAAAAACCTGTAAATATTGTTAATAGTACAAACACTTATAGTGAGTTTTTTTTGTTATATTATAGCGTAGTAAATAAAAACAGTGGCCATTATAAAATTATCTCGTTAAAAATGACCTTTATTTTTTACTGAAATAAGGACATACTGATAACAAATTATAATTATTTATTTTCAATAATAATATTATTTATTGATGTTAGCAATCGAAGTTCAGTCCACAAGAAAAATTAGAATAAAAGTGTGATTCAAAACTAGAATTCTTTATTGCAACTCGGAAAACTATACAAATCAAACAAAGTCAATAATTATACTTTCCATCCTCTGAAGCTTTTTTTTTTAACTGTTAGAAAGGCAGTAAAAACAAAACAAAACACAGCAATGTCGTCAAAAGATAATCCAATACTAAACTTGTACGCACAGATATGTGTTAACAATTATAGCTAAAATAATGCAAATAATGCATTGATAAATTTGTCGACTGATAAATAGAAATATTTAATCCCCAACATTCATATAATTTTTTTGTTTCAAAATAGAATAAAAGATCAATTAAAATAGGAATTTTTTATAATTATCCTTATAAATTCTACTCCTAAGACTTTTTACTCATTAATTACTAGATCCCAATTTTATGACGTTTCAATTAGGACAATTGCGGGGCAACCTCAATAAATATGTATAAAAACTTGGCAATAGATTGACCTCATAATATAATCTTAAACAGAAATGTTAATTTTTTAAAAAATATTTGTTTATTTAATTCATGTTTGTAGTTTTTAATGTTAATATTGAAGGAAGGGATTATGAAATGTTATAGGTGTGATGTGTTGTAGTGTAGTGGTAGCATGTCGCTTGAGCGGTTTAGTAAAAGGGCTTGTGTTTGTAAGTTTTGAGAAAGAGACGTAATAAGAATAATAAAGAAAACACTCGTAGATTAAATTAAATGTATTCTTTAAGGATATTTAAATACTATTCAATAACAAAGCAATATGCTTATTAATTTATTGAAATTAATTGGAAGAAACTCTTATGTTTTAACTTATATCTGACACTGATTCCTGAAGTAAGTGTTCTGGTTTGAATGTCTGTTCAGACTGTCTTGAAGGAATGCCTTCTAAATTGTTCGGTCAAATCTTCCCCTGTGGAGAAGAAGAGGTGGACAATGCTATCAAGTTCATGAACTCCAAAAGACAATGGTGGTCTTCTACCTGAATAGTCCTTTTGCAAGGGAATGTTACATTTTTCTTGATATTTTTGATTATTTAAATACCCTTAGATTTTCTCTTCCTAGGAGCCCCTACAGCTCACTGTCCGGTGATGGACAGTGTTGTCTGTAACGGGAGAACACTGTTCGGAGGCCGGCAGTGCATTGAGAAGGCTCCGGGCGCAAATGACCAGAGATGTTGAGACGCCTTAAATAAAAAATAAAAAATATATATTTTTATATTTCTGGTATCCATCACAGTTAGCTCAATGGTTAGCACACTGGACTCCCACGCAGAGGACCCGAGTTCAAGTCCAACTGTGCTACCTTTTTTTTTCTTCCTAGGGGTCCCTATAGCTCACTGTCCGGTGTTGAACAGTGTTCTTTGTAACGAAAGAACACTGTCCGGAGGCCGGCAGTTCACTGAGAAGGCTCCGGGCGCCAATGACCATAGATGTTGACGCGCCTTAAATTAAAAAAAAAAAAAATTAATATTAAAAAACCCAGTATAATCAAAGGTTTAAATAATGCTTTTTAGTTTTCAATTTTTGCAGGCCACTTGTCTGTCATGTCTGTTTAGGCTATTAGGACACCCTAGTATTTTGCCTTCTTTTAACAACAGCGTGACATCCAGTCACTGTATTTTATTCGACACAAAAGATACTGATATCTAGCACCAATCAGAATTGATAATTACATAATTAAATTCAACAACTGCAGAGTTGTTTTTTTTTTTTTTTTTTTACATATATCATCAAAATTCCCTGATAATTTACAACAAAATAAAACTAGATTGAAAGGGGAACTGATACAAACCAGAATTACAAAAGCCCGATATAAAATATCAATAAAAAACTAAACGTCAATATAATATGGAAGTGATTGTTGATAAAATTAATTAAATAAATATAAATTAAATAGCAAAACAATTTACGTAAATATTGACCATGCGACTACTAGGCATCATCGTCATTATTATTATTAATGAACGTTCGGTTATTTCATATATAATATAATGAAAATAAAAATCATTTTAATTGGAATGCAAATTATATTTTTTATTGGTTCGTTGAATTTTTTACGCATTAATGCACTTTTGTTTGTTTTTTTATCAAATAAGATATTCTAAAAATTTGTTTTTATTTACCGATGGTAACAGGAAGTAATGCGATTATGTAAAGTATTTTAAAAATGAATTTTCACCGGAAATCATGATTTGATAAGCCTCTAATTTAATTTAATTAAATTAAGCCTCTATTTTGGGCGGTTCCTTAAACATTTCAGTATTTAGCACCCCATTAAATTACAGAATTTATTATCGCACTCTCTTCGGAAATATATTCCAAATTTTTTACTTTCTCTTCTTGGTATGGGATGTACAAAGCAATAGTTATTTATGGAGCAGGGGCTTGGGGGGGACAAGTTAGAGGGTTATCATCGCAAAGCACTGTTACCTGGCCAAAGGAAGGTAGCTTTAATGATGATTAAAGCTTATAGGACAATTTCAACGGATGCTCATTGGTGATTGTGGTTTAGGACTTGGAGGTGGAAAGGAGGTGGGCGGCATATAAGTTGAGAGTCCAGGGTGAAGTGGTCTTCGGTGGCAATGTGTGAGAGGTAGCGCGCGTAAAAGAACACTATGCTCTCTAATGTTGTAGAAAATGGCAATTAAGATGGGAAATTCAGATAAGGGTCGTGGATAAATTTTGACTGGATTCCAGATGTGGAGTGGCGTGGGAAGGCGGAATGGTTTGTACCCCAGACTATTTTACAACACAAATAATTAGTGGGCACGGAAACTTTGGAGCTTACCTGGCTAGATTTCGTTTTAAAAGAAGACCCATGCTGCTTATGTGGAATGGAGGAAACTGCACTGCATGTGATGTTTGATTGTGACCGGTGGAGTGAAGAAAGAAAGTTTATTTGTTGAGGAATTGTAGAGGGAGAATCATCAAAGTTTAGAATGCAAAGATCTACTTGGAGAAAAAAGCATTTCACATCTGGGTGAAATTTGTTCATATTGTTATAAAGGGAAAAGAAGGGGCTCAATTTGGTATCTAATATGTGTGAGAGTGATTAGCGGAAATGAGTTCGGAGTAGTTTGGTTGGTAGGATTTTTTAATGTGTTTAAGCATTTATTGGATTGATTGAGGTAGAACTTTGACGTATGAAAGTATTCATTAGGATGGGAATATTTATTGGTGTGAATGAGTTAGGTATTGTAAATAGGTTTTTAGCAAATGTGTGTGAAAGTATTTATTGGTATGAATGGTTTATGGTGTGTGAGTGTTTAGGTTTAGAGTTGAAAGGGTGCCTGGAATATCGTGTACAGACACCCAGCGATAGTGGGCAATGGGAGTGGGGTGGATCCGGCTCTGGGGTGATGCGATGGTGGAGTCGTCGCCGTCGCGTTTTTTTTTCTATAAATGAGAGAGGAGGTGGGAGGGTATGGTTTCGGCTAGGTATCTCTCACTTCATATATTAAAACTCTCTTACAATAAATACTTTCTCTTCTGCTGTACAATTGCTAACGTCAGAGATGTCAATGGATTGTATCAGAGTTTGA
Organism: Triatoma infestans; assembly: GCA_011037195.1. Classification (NCBI taxonomy): domain Eukaryota; kingdom Metazoa; phylum Arthropoda; class Insecta; order Hemiptera; family Reduviidae; genus Triatoma; species Triatoma infestans. Next base: position 53,780 of record JAAEAF010000844.1, read on the forward strand.
AGATTTGAGTTTTCATTGAAAATACCCTATATGTTTTAAGGTACACAGAGTACGAAAAAATGCGTTACAGAATGATCTATAGATGGATGTTTTTTTATAAATTGGTGCCGAATCTGGAATTAGCAATTTTGTCTCACCTCAGCGCCGGCATTTTTTAATGAGACAGGGCTAAAGTGAACTGTCTTACGGATGGCTTAAATGCTGAACTATTAAACTAAGGGAGGTCCCGATTTTAATTAGGTCCAGATTAGATTAGATTAGTTATCAATCCAATTACAAAGGTTTCATTTGAATATGTAGTTGGGTCCGCAAAGCTGGATAAAATATCTGTGATTTTATCAGTCTTAGCATGCATATTGTTGTTCCTGACCGATTTAGGATTCTCATCCATTTTCAGAGTAAGGTTTTAAATCAATTGCTGTAGAGAGGACGACTTCAACTAGATGTTTATATCAAGCACTGGTTGATTCAAAGGTTTCAGTCAAAATCCATCAACTGAAAGTGCGACATTTCGACTGTTTTTTTTTTTCCTGTTTTTGTCGATTTCCTCGAAAAAGCTACCACAATTTTCTTTAAAGTGGCAATGATAAGTGTATATATACATATATATATATAAAACCTATACTTTTTATTTGAAACATTTTTTGGTAAAGTTGACTTTAGAGGGTTCCTAGGGATTCTGTGACAATAGAATTAATACTAATTCAATTTTGGTGCTATTAAATGTCTAGAATTGTATTTAGTTGTATTCAGATATCTGTTAGCCACTGAAAGTTATTGGTGTGGGTGTGTTGTTGTGTGTTTGTAGTTGTAGTTGGCGTAGCACGAGCAGTTTAGTAAAAGAGCTTGTGAGTGTATATGTTTAAGAGAGAAGTATTAGTAATAATCAAGAGAGCACCATTGTTTTTAAACTAATTATATTATTCTCTAAAAGAATTTAATCTTTACAATATCACAATAATCTGCTTATAAGTATACTGGATTGATTTAACTCAAACTGCCACTGATTCTAAGAGAGCGAAAACCAAGTGTTCCTGGCTTGAGCGTCTGTTCAGACAGTCTTGAAGGAATGTCTTCTAATTGTTCGTTCAAATCTTCCCCTGTGAGAAGAATGGGTAGACAATGCTATCAAGTTCATGAACTCTAAAAGACAATAGTGGTCTTCTACCTGAATAGCCCTTTTGCAAGGGAATGTCACATTTTCTTCATAATTTTGATTTTTTCAAATTAAATATATTTTTATATTTCTTGCATCCATCACACCATTAAGAACGAAGTAACATTCGCCACAGACCTATATTTAAATAATTAAATAAACAGCATCGTTAAGAAATAAATAAATAAGAGTTGCACTCAGCGTGTTCTTCATATTAGTAAATATGCTGTAGGATGTTAGTGTGGCAAAAATAGCACCAATTTTCACTCAATACACACTTCTCACGTTCCCCCCTATAAAAATCATTTACTCGTACTTATATCCTGCTCGTAGCATTTGCTTTTTCTACGTACTGTCCTTGCATATTTCAATAGTATTATAATTTGTACAAAGTTATAGCTTGGCACTACAAGGGAATTAAATAATTGTTTTAAATCGACAAATAGTATTGTAGGGTGAACAGGCACATGCACCGCTAGTACTTAACAAAGGACGCTTAACCAACTTAAATCTTTCAAAATTTGTTAATTTATAACAAAAATAAATGCACATACAGCTGCGGCCATAAAATCTTACACGTCATTTTATCTGATTGTCAGTTGGTGTAGAGCACCCTTTAAGTATTTGTAACCTAAATTTTTAGTTTTGTCATTTTTGACACTTGTGGAGAGCGAAATGCGTTGGTGCAAGCTATGCGTGCACCAGAAACGAGACTCCTATCAACCAATCAGCATGGTTGATGCTGAGCAAACTGATGATTGTGTGGCGCGAGATGAGCGCGCTAATACGAATTATAATTGTTATCATCGCAGTGATCGGATAAATATATCATTTTTAGACGTAAATTTAGAGTCTAATATCATATATCTATAAAAACAAAATATATCAGGGCGATATTAAATATATTAGATCTGGCAACCCTAAATGCGATTGAAACTTAAAACATTTTCTGCTATGACGTAATTATTATTATCGACTAATTGCCTTCAAACATGGAAATTGTATTAAATTTAATTGGCTGAAATATTATAGAGTGAAGCTGAGTGTTGTTTTATCTAAATACTACACTTAGGGGGAACGTAACCTTACAGCCTACCCAAGTGTAATGGGATCCGAATCAATAAAGAATCGTAGGATCCGAAGTACGATTCGAATTATTAAAGATTCATAGGATCTAATTATACCAAGATTTCTCCAAAATCTATTTCTCAGAAAAATGATTCAAATAAAAGTGATAGATATGTACACGCGTATAGTTAGTATACCAAGTTCAAAAGAAACTGTTCACGGAGAAAATTGCACAAACATGGGGGAGGGGGACCCTTAAATAAAGACGCATTGATTTCTGGCCAATCTATTTTTTTTTAAACTCGGCGTATTTTGGCAACACTTATTAATATTATAATATAGATATGTAGCATCCTATAACATTTTGGAATGGCACTTTAGAAGAAAACCTAACTTCACGCCATCCCTAAAACCGTCATAAAATGAATTTTCTCTGAAAAATGTTAAACGTTACAAATAAAATTATAGCTGTTTATATTTGGAGCTGATATAAGAGAGTAAAAAAGAACTATGGATGTTGGCGTGAAGTCAGAGGCCCCCCAAAAAAACTCGATATCGAAAATTGGACAGTATTGCAAAACTTTCTCTTACCAGCAGTAATTTTAACGTTCTCTTACCAACGCTTTACCATTCTACACAGCTACTCTAACATCAACACTATTCGCTCAGTCACTCTATTCCCTTTTACCTTTTCTCCTCACAATTTGTGTAAAAATATGATTTGTGCATATTGTACTAGAAGATAGTTTTATAAATGTAACCATTACATCCTCTTCTTAAAATAGATAATTTATTTATGTTTGATATATAGGGATATTATTTGTATTTATTAATGATGGATGCCTAAGCCAACATGGCTCATTCGCCTGAGAAACAAAAATTGATCTAGCTTCTAAGAAGCCATACCCAGCAATCTACCTACAATATCTTAAGATATCCTTACTCTCCAATTGTCCGAAGCATTCTGAATTGAATCATAAACACGGAGAAAAGATACTTCAAGTCCCCCTGTCTTATAACTTTTATAGATCTCTTAGCTATCCCTCCAAATTTTCTCCAATTCCCTTTTCTCTAACTTCTCTGTCACAGTATTGCTTAGTGACGGCTCGGGACCAGAAAATGGTTATGTGGATCCTACCTTAACCAACTCGTCTACTCAATCATTGCCCTCTATGCCCGCGTATCTGGATACCCAGAAGCGCAATATAGGGATATTTTTTTTATTAAAATATCATTGTAATAGTACCGCAAAGATAATGCAACCACAGCAGAGAGAAGAGAGGCCCACTCTGGTTAACAGAGACTACTCTCTGACTTAGGCAGGCTAGAGTGGGAGAACCTGTGTATATAAGCCAGTGGGAATATATCTAAAGGAATATATCAAAACAACCATACAACTGTACACCAGTCGTCGCATCGTGTCATATTTCTACACTCACCAATCATTCTATCATTTTCATTATAAAATCCAGTGCAGTTAGTGTAAACTTAGCTACATGATATTAGTGTCAGCGTAATATTTCGTTCATTTAATCAAACCTAATTTCTCTCCTGAACAACCAGCGTTTGAGAATCCCGCTTCAGCTTCAACATTTTCGAAGATAAAGGTAAGTCATTTCTTTCAGTTTTACATATTTTTATTTCATTACTTATTTATATTTCATTTTTACACTCAATCCTTTTTTACAAGAACAAAAAACATAATCTCCCAATAGGCGGTAATGTATTAGTATTGAAAGAAGGCTTAGCGAAAATTAACAATATGGCTACCTATACAATTGACGGTCAGCAAAAATCTGCTGATGAGGTAATCGCTTATCTTTTGAACAAATGCAACATTCCAAATCCCGTGAACATAAGGAATCTTCAAATGATCAACAACCTATCAAGACATATATAAATAATCTATTACAAGAAGAGCAGTTATTTATTTACGAAACCTATCTTAAAATTCAAGGTACTCTCCTCGTAATTAAACAAAGGTAATTGTGAAAAAAGGTTTCATAAATATTTTTCTTCATTTAGCGATAAGCAGTTTTATTTTTATTAATTTTATATTGTATTTTTAAAATGATGTTTTTTATTTATTTCATAATGAAAGTTTTTATAATTTAAAATATTTTATAATTAGTCTTTTAAAGCTAAGCCATGTTATATTTTGCCTTCATGTTAACTTTTAAAGTTGACTTTTAGCTATAACAAACAACTAACTTTAATGGTAGTTGCTTAAACTCTTAATTGAGTTTTGAACCTTTACTCCTAAATAGTTTTAATGGCAGTGGCCATAAATAAAATAACAGTATTAGTTTAAAAAAATTATTTTATATAAAATTAGAATAATTGTTCGCTAATGAATCAGATACGAATTTTATTATAAAATCTAAAGGAATACAACTTTCTCTTTACTTCCGATGGCTAAATTTTCTATTTGGAAGCTTTATTAAACGTTTAACCAATATTATAATTAAATTTAGATACATCTTATTGGTTTTCAGAATACAATGAACTACAAACAAAACTTAATTTTTTTTTGTTTTTTGAAGGGGCACAAAAACTAAGATCTTTTGTCCCTGGACGTTCAATCAGTGTATGCACTTAATCACAACTTCCATCCAACCAATCTTTCCAAGTGCAATTTCCTTGATACATGCTCAGATTATTATATCAAATTAAATAGCTGAACGTCTCTAAAAAAAATTGTATGTATTGTTTTGCTTACGCTACTACATTCATCATCATCTAGTACCACTTTCAGATTGTTTGGCATATTCCATTTTTCTCTAGTATTAGCATATTGTGGACATTCAATTAGAATGTGGCGGACAGACAAAATAGTACCCCGCAAATGTCACATATCGGCGGTCGCTCACTACGAAACAGGTATTTGTGTGTTAGCAAAGTATGATGGCCTAAACGCAACCTTCCCAATACAACTTCTTCTCGGCGAACAGCTCGATATTGAAATGTTATTGGTGTGATATGATGTTGTAGTAGTGGTAGTTTGTGGCGTGAGCGGTTTAGTAAAGGGCTTGTAAGTATATATGTTTAAGACAGAGAAGTAATAAGAAATAATCAAGAAATCACACTGTTTTTAAAATAGATATATTCTCTAAGTGAATTTAAGTACTTTACAATATCACAGTAATATGCTTATTAATATACTGAAACTAGCTATGTTTTAACTTATAACTGGCACTGATGCTTACTGATAGAATGTCTGGTTCAGACTGTCTTGTTTGAAAGCAGAATGCAGACTGTCGAAAGAATGCCTTCTCTTGTTAGTACAAATCTTCCCCTGTGAGAAGGGGTGAAAAGACAAAGCTACCAAAGTTCTGTGAACTCTTAAAGACAAAGCTAACCAGGTCCTTTCAACTCTTTCTGTAACTTGATGAAAACAAGAATTTGTTGGCTTATCGACCAATTCAAGTAAAAATCAAAAATCAAAAAAAAGTAATTGTGTAATTGTTTTTTAATAATTAAGAAGTTCGACGTTTCGACAAACTTTGTTTGCCTTCTTCAGGAACAATACAAAAATAATGACAAAAATTATAACACAAAACACAAACAAAAAACAAAATATATAGGTGCGATTACTGTGGGACTGCTAAGTCGTAATTGGTCGATAAGCCAACAAATTCTTGTTTTCATCTTACAACTAACGGCCAACAAAGAAAATCATCTTTCTGTAACTGTTGTCTTCTACCTGTGTATACCCTTTTTGCCAGCGAATGTTAGAATATTCTTGAAATCATCTTTTTCACATAGAATACATTTCTGGCATCCATCACAATATGAAGTCATCCATTTACTTGGGGAATTCTTAATATTTCTCAGCTTGTTCGTAGTTGCTCTAAGCTTGCAATTTGCTTTTTCTTCAGGTGATTTCTCCAATCAGTTGGCAGAATGAGTTCTTGTTTATTTGACAGTAGTGCTGGTTCCTTCGCTGCATTGACCACGACTTCGTTATAATTTATTTCTAAATGTCCAGGGACCCACAGGAACGTCACTACTTTTATTTTTCAAGCTGCTAGTATGGAGAAGCGTATGTACAGCCTGTACCAAAGTGTTGTGGCTGTCCGGCGGGATGATTGATTCTAGAGCACTTTTTTTGAATCTATGCATATTATGTACTTTTATGTCACACTACATACTCAATGCTTCATGGTTAGCAAATAACTCGGCTATGAAAACACTGGATTCGTCACTCAGGTGGAATCTTAACGTCCAACTACCAAATTAGGTGTCGTGGACGGGGGCAACACCTACTTTACTATTAACATTTTTTAAACAAATATAAAATTTAGCAGTTATACGCTGGACTCGAACTGGGGTCCACCCACTTACAAGTCCATGCTCATAACCACTACACCAACACCTGCCCCTATTATGTTATCAACCACGTAACGTTATAAACAAAACTCATGATGGTACTTTTAGATATAAGCAACATCATAAAATTCCCACAAGAATTTACTTAAGTTCAGAAAATATTTACATAATATTCAAAGTTCTTTGAATTTACAAATTCAAAGAAAAACTTGGAAAATTTTGAAAGTTATTTGGTAAAGTCACAAATGATTTTCTTCGACTGGATGGAATTTGATAAAGTCATACTGAAGATGTTATGATTAATTCCGCAGAGCTGGAAAGTATTAGAGATATTTTCCGTGACAGCCTGCTTCTTTTTACTGGTCATCGACTGATTTCGCGGGCGTTCTTCCATCATTAGGATGTTTTTGTCAAAACAATGTAATAACATTGACTTGCACAGAGCAAATTTAGTTGATATGCTCAGTGATATACAGCAGTGTATCAACTAAATTTGCTCTGTGCAAATCTATATCACCAACTGGTTTTGACCATGACGATGACCACAAAAAGAAGCAGGTTATCACCAAAAAATATCTCTGATAATCTATTGAAGAATTTTGATCCAAACTCTATAGTTTTAGATTCCATGTTCCAACTTGACAGGATATTCTGTTCATTCTCACGCCCATACACAAAAAGTCAAAAATCAAAGTAGTCCCGATCATAAATGTCCACTTATTCCCTAAAAGAAAGTAAAATAACTTCACAGTAAGCTAATGTAAAATAAAGCTATTTTTAAATTCGCATTTTTTTTGTTGTTTTTTTTAGCACTATTTCTATCTGTCCCAATACAAAGGAATATATTCAAAGTATAGGCTATTAATACCATATGATAAATCATATGAAAAGCAAACTTTAATAATGATAATTTAATAATTAACATAATATCCGTTCTTAAAATATATGTTAACAATTTTCTATTAATTATTTCTGCCTATTTTTAGTGCGTAAAGTTTGAAAATAAAAGCTATTCACTACATTTAAAAATACCATATTGAAAATGTTGCTTTTGATTTATCTATCACATCATTGCTGAAAATGAAAAGTCAATCTGCAATGGTAGGAAAACTACTTAACTAATGTTCTTTTTGTATTGAAGATTTCTACTTTAGGGATATTCCGTTGAAGCTGTGACATTTGTTGAACGATCTATACTTACTGTCGGCAAATATTTTGTTCAGGGTCAAATTTTTACAAATCGAACAAACGGGCATTGGTTGCGTAGATCACTTTTCAAAAAAATAAAAACTTAATACTTCAATAAAAATACGCAATACAATCTTTAAAATTAAAATTGATGGTTGCTGCATATTGGAGGAGTGGCAAACAATTGGAAAAAATATTTTTATAAAAAAAATTCAAATTATTTGTAGATTGATTTTTATATATTTTTTTTTTAAATTTAAATATAATTAAAATAAGAAAGAAAATTCTGTTAATGACTTGTTTGGTTCTCGAGGCTTCACCGCATACTATTTAAAAGACTTATCAAGTTTAGGCATACAAACAAAAGACTGCAACCATCAATTCGACTAGTATTATTTCCTGATTTATACTAAAATTAAAATTCAGTAAGAAAAATCTGGTATGAAACACTCACAAGACCATTTAATACATAAAAATTGCAATATACAAGAACGTTTATTTGGGCTCTCCCCCTCCCCCAAAAGTGGCAGAGATTATTATACTTCTTTACCTGAGTAGACTTCTGTTTATTATTATTATTATTATTAGACCGGATGCCTGGCGGCATGGGACCTAAGCCTATATGGCTTTTATCCCCCCGATGCCCCCCCATATCGTCCCCTTAAATATTCTCTCCCAGTAACCTACTGGTCAGTCTAACAATATCCCAGGATATCCTTTAACTCCAAATCGCCCAGGCAATTCTGCGAGAGTGGTGCCCTCCCAAATACGCTAAACCTAGTACCAGCGAAACTGGGGGCACTGACATAGATAGTGATACACCGTTTCCCTGACTCCGTCATCGCAATTCTGACAAATGGGACTAGACGTCCTCCCTTAGACTTCTGCCTAAGATCTTCAAAAACCGCACTAAAATTAATTTTTACAGAAAAATATTTCAAATAAAACTGATACGTTTCTATCTGTGTAGTGAGCAATTTTCAAAATTTAATGAAAATCGTACGCTTTTTCGAGAAAATCCCCCCCCCCCACACACACACACACAGAAAAAACCTCTAAAACTTATTCTGTAAAATCACACTTGACTTTCTTAAAATTTGGAATTTAATCAACGCTTTTACGCTAGTATAATAAATATTATGTAGGTGGCAAAAATTATACACTGTATTGATTGGTACTTCCGTCAGAACTCGCCAAAATATCCAATTTTCAAATAAAAGTGATAGGCATTTATGTGTGTGGATAGTTTTACGAAGTTTTTTTTAAAAAAAACGTGTGAGCCGTTTCGAGAAAATCACGAAAAACCGGGAAAAAAAATTCAGTATACTCGCACTTCCGGTAATGGATTTTGTTCGAAACCTTTTAGTCTGAAAGTAGTACTTAAACAGAATATTATACGTGGAGTTACCTGTGATTTTTCGTTTTTTTTAAAGTCATTCTGTTAATCACACATACAAACATACAGACATTTGCTAAGAACATTTTTTTCGTACTAGAATAAAGTTCGGACAAAAATTAGGTGGTTTCTACGGGGTCCAAAAGGTTGCCGATCACTGAAACATTGGCTCACAATGTTTCAATAGGCTCACAATGTTCAAGTAAATTATCTTGTAAAAATTCCTCAACAGAAAGTACTTAGTTTATTGAATGGATTTTCCAGTTGTTTACATTTTTCTCAAAAATGGCTTTAAACACTAATAAGGATTCAAACTCTAATAGACTAATACATTTTTTTTTTAATCCTACGCCGGATACTACTTGCTTATCGGCAATTAGAGGTTTCTGTGTAACTTAAGTTTTCTTTACTCTCACCCAATTTACTACAATTCTTTAAGCGGGTGGCGTCAAAAACTCACTCTTTGCAAAGAGGACATGTCATTTCATTTAATATTCCTAGCCTAAATAGATGGCAAGGCAAATAATCGTTGCCTGTCAGGGTTCTGAAGTTAGCCACAAACACAGGGGGCGTGGCAAGGAATGTGGAATATTTACCCTCAACAAGCAGCCGTAGCACTTCCCCTCCATATCCATCGACCATTTATGGTTCACCCTATTGGCAAACACCTTCCGGATTTCCGCTATGGCAGTCCTTAGCGACACGGTATAACCGGTTGGTTCAAGGAACTGCCCCTTTTTAGCCAACTGATCGGCTATCTCATTTCCAGACACTCCGCAACTTGCTGGAACCCATTGTATCATTATTGTACACTTTAGGCAGAGCAATTCGTGGAGATACCATCTGGCTTCTTCCTGGTACACCGTGTCAGGCGGGGGGGTTATCATTTATTAAAGCTATGATGGCAGCACATGAATCTACCAGTAACACTACCTTGGTCGGATTTAATTTATGGAGTATGAGAAACGCTTGCCTTAAATCAAACATTTCTGTATCAAAATTTGTAGCCTCAAGAAGAATTCTTGCCAACAGGGAAGGATTCTTTGATAAGGCCTTCGCAGAAAACACTGGCACCAGCAGTTTGCGTTATATTATCTGCTGAGCCATTCTGTATATATTTGCATCCACCCACTATATCTTTCCTCGATCATTTCCAGGGCTGATACTTTAAGTTCTGGCAAAAGACAGTCTTTCTTTGCCTTATCTAGCCCGATTTCTAAAGAATACTAGGGTTAATAATGGTTCATGGTTCATGGTTAATAATATGTGAAGAAAATTTGGTATTTCCCAGTAAAAGGCAGTCGGCTGTGTGTTTCACACCAGATTATTTTATTTATAAAAACCAGGCTCAGAATATTGATCAAATTTAATGGAAAAATCTAGTAAAATGTAAAGTTAGTAAGTTTTGACATTTAAATAAAAATTGCATGTTCACAATAAAAACTTGACTGACTTGAAATGATTCACAGTGAAAAGTTCATTCTGTTACATTTTATATTATTTTCTATTTTATTATTGCAGAAACAAATTCACCGCCAGCTAAATATTGTAAAAGCCCATTAACTTGATTACATTGTAAAGATAGAGCAATAAAAACTATTCATATTAAAGTACTTCAATATGAACCTGTCACCCAATGGAACGACCCAATATTTTATACGACTTACTAAATTTAAAAAAATAAGAAGAAAAACTGCATTTCTTTCGACAATAAAAATAATTTGTGAATCTCTTAAGTTAATTATATAAAATCAATAAATAATAAACGGTAGAATTCCGTTCGTGGAATAGTGTTTTTATCAAAACAATAAAATCTATATAGACGCATGGCTACGTTTTCAGATTGTACGGTCTATCTATATCGGAAGCAGAATAATAAATAATTAAATGCATTAGAACTGCTTTGCGCATGCGTCGGACTTCCAGTTTGAAATGGTTGGAGCTTTGAGCACTTACTACGTATGAAATTCCGGAACGCAACAATTTTACAAACAAAATTACTACTATTATTCAGCAAAATTGAGAAGATAACTAAGATTGATTGAAAGATTCTCTAAGATGACTTAACTCTCCAAATTTTATTGGTTAGTACTTACATATGTGAAGTAGGTTCAGCTAAATTACAGTTTTTTTTTTACAGCATCCTCATTAAATCTTCGCAAACTTGAAAGGCACATAATTGATTAGGATTTTTTTTTTTCCTGGTTTGAGAGAAACTATAACAGAGGCGCTCTAGAGGCGGGTAACCCGGACATTTGTTCGGGGCACCATTTTGGTTTAATTAATAAAAAATTTCACATATCGATTTTTTCGTTCACAAAAAATTTACAGTGCGTAGCGTATTTATATTGTTTATGTCTAAAAGCTAAAAATATTTACACTATTGAAAAATTAATGGAAAATTTGTAAAGGATGATGATTGAACTTCTTTGAACATGCATATACTTCTCTGAACAGAATAGAGTTACCATGCGAGCAGAAAGCTGCTTCAGCTTGTGTTTAAACTTGCATAGACTTGCTTAAATATCTTAAGGGGCGGCAATGTGTCTTTTTGTCCGGGGCGACATAACCACTAGAGCAGGCGCTGAATACAATCACTATAAGAGGTATTTGCGAACTATACTTTTCATTGTAATGTTTCGTTTTCATGTTCTGAGGTGGCCTGAGCACGCAAAAAAAAAAAAATGGACATTCGAATTTTGGTGTGGGTGTGTGATTTGCTCGCATGCGAAAAGTCGCGAAAATCTGAACTTCATATTTCTTTTTTACAATTCATGGAATTCATTGGAAATTTTTGAACAAAACCAGATTTGCAATTCTACTTACTTCTAATATGCGGCGAATGAAATGTATTGTAACGTTTTTCCCTCTAAACTAGCTACTACAACTAGTTTAAGTGGTTCGTTGATAAAATCCTCTAAAACTTCAATAAAGAAAACACCAATTTTAATGTTATACACAATAAATTACAAAATACAACACTTAATATTAATAAATTAAGTGTTAATATTAATACTAATATATTAATACTAATTATTAATATATTATAATACTAATAAGTATTAATATTAATAAAATAATAATTACTTCACAGTTTAAACCATAAAAATTCACTTTGTTCGCTTTTTATACACTTTCCACAAACGTACACTTCGTTTGTAACTAAAAAACTCTCTCAACTCTCTGCGGTCCCACTATTTATATCGGTGGGGAATCTTCTAGAACTTCCTCGATTCTTCTAGAGAGAACTAGAGCGCCGCCAGCGCTTCCCAGCGGCCACTAGGAGAACCTTAGGTACCTGCCTTCTCTCCTAGATGGCACCACTGGCTGCGTTACAGTATGTATAGGTGGGTATGTGTGAATGTACTTGTGAAATCACAATATCGAAAAATCACCTATAAAATACAAACTTAGTATTTCGTTTTGGTACTATCACCGCAAATGACATGAAAGTTACGGGCAAAATCCATATGCCGGCAATGTGACTTTACTTTTGTTATGAGACTTTGTTTTTTCACTTTTATTTTTTTATTTAGCTTAAGTCCCGCGCCTTTGGGGGGCACCCTAATAATAATATCGCATCAAGACGTCACCATTGATTCTCCCAGCGCACGTTAATTACGCACTACACTTTCTCTCTCACCTAATAGGCTGAATAGGCTTCAATTCAGATTTAAATAGAAGCTGACCATCTGAGAGGACCAACAATCAATCAGTCACTGAAATTATCAAGTTAAAATGGAATTATCAACTTTTAACTTCCAACGATTTATCCTGTTTATATGTTTTTGTTCACACAAGACATACACACATAATAAAAAAGATTTCTATTTAAATAATAAGGACACCAAACACATTTATCAAATAATGGTGATTTTTTTTTTTTTTTTTTAAGTCGGTAAGGAGCGTACGTTACTGTTTACTAAAACAGTTGCTAAGCAACATCAATTGTTTACCAAAACAAAATGGTATTAGAAATCATATTTCATGTAAATTTACATTCGAGTCAAACAGGTCTGTCACTGGTCTACCGTCTGGATAGTGAATCCATTATGTTAATATCCAGTATTAATGCTATTTTGAGACCTGTTGTTTATTCAATTGAATAACAAATGTCCATTTGGATCGACATAAGCAACGGATTGTTGTTACGTATTTACCAATTGTGAAATCGGTCATGATTATTAACATTCCAGTAATTTCTATCGAACATTAAGGTAAATATTATATTTTTGAGGGGTTTTACGTCCAATAGCGATTAGGAGTCATGGACTAAGGCGGAGCCTATCTACAATCTTTATTATGCTCTAGACCCCCTGAGCTTGACCCCGTTTTGAGAAGTTCAAAATAATTTAAAAAATAAAAATAAAAATGAGATGTTTGTGTGGCAATGGCCAGAGGAGTTTTTAAAGAAAAAGAATTCCTTTGTTGCTGTACGTTTCGGGTACCATTGGTGCCCTTCTTCAGGAGCTCTGTAAAAATTTATTGGAGAAAATTTGACAGTATTTGACAGTATAATAGTTAAAAAAATCTGGTGTGAAACACTCACACAACTTTCTCTAATCCAGTTACTCAAAATGATAATTGACAAATTTTATAGTTTGTGTACCAAATTTAATGAAATTCGTCGAAAACTGAAAAACTGGGGTCAGTAAAGCGCACTTCCGGTTTACTAATTTTCTTGAAACTCGGAATTTCAGCCATCTATTTATTTCTAACTAATTATGTTTGGATGATAGAATTGTATAATGAACTAGGATAGCACTTTTATGAAAATCTAACCCCACCCCTCCCCTAAAAGTGCTCTTAAAAGAAATTTCCCAGAGAAATGTTTTAGATAAAAGTTGTAGATCTTTGCATGTTTAGTTTATATACGAAGTTTCAAAAAAATCGTCAAAGCCATTTTTGAGAAAATTGCGAAAAAGTGAATAAATCATTTAGTAAAGTGGTAAAGTAAACGAACTTCCGGTTATCCAATTTTTTTCAAACTCAGAATTCACAACATATTTAATTCTAATTAACATTATTTAGATGACAGAATTGTCTAATAAACTGAAATAGCACTTTAGATGGAAACCTAACCCCACCTCTCCCCAAAAGTGCCCTTCAATGCATTTTCCCGGAGAAATGTTTCTAATTAAAAGTTGTAGCTCTTTGTATGTGTGGTTGATGCTTAAGTTTAAAGAAAATCGTCGGAGCCATTTTTGAGAAAATCGCAAAAAAGTAAAAAATCCAACTAGTAAAGTGGTACTTCCGGTTGAGGAATTTTTACAGATAACGTACAGTCAGATCCCATGGTGATTTCTAAACGGAATATCAAATTTCAACTTTCTACGATTTTTCGTTTTTGAGCTATGCTGTTCACATACATACATACATACATACACACACACACGGACACACACACACAGACCATTTGCTAAAAACCACTTTTTTGGACTCAGGGGACCTCAAAACGGATATTTCCGGTGAAAACTCGATATCGAAAATTTGACACGATTACAATACTTCCTCTTACTAGGAGTAAGAGAAAGTAAAAAAGTGCATAGAAGATTTATAACAAAAATAATATAATTTCTTCTGTTAACATTTCTTTGATTTAAATTTTTTTTTTTTTATTATAAATCTATGAAGTTTTTTAACTATTATACTGTCAAATACTGTATTTTCTCCAATAAATTTTTACAGAGCTCCTGATGAAGGGCACCAATGGTACCCGAAACGTAGAGCAACAAAAGAAATTCTTTTTCTTTAAAAACTCCTCTGGCCATTCCCCTACAAAACATCTCATTGTAATTTTAAGGCCTGACGATTTGAATAACACTTTAAAAATAAAAATTATTTAAGAAATTGATTAAAAAAAATAATTAATTATAAAAAAAATAAAATAAAAATTATTTTTGTTTAATACTCGCATCATTTACTCAATCTTCCTCCACACACAAAACCGCAGATTATCTCTCCAAAAAATGCATTCCATGAAAAAAAAGTATTTCATAAAGTATAAACGCAATGGCAAAGTTGTAGTGTTTTAGCGATTTACCCTCTCTTTTTACTTTCTCTTACTTTCAGAAGAAGTATTACAATTGTGTCAAATTTTCAAAATTGAGTTTTTATCAGTAAAATTTGATTTGAGAAAAAAAATGTTTTCAGCGAATCTTTGTGAGTACAAAATTTTTCAAAAAACGAAAAATCGTAGAAAGCTCAAACTTGGTATTCCATTTCGGGCAAAAAATCCATCAACCGGAAGTTTGACTTTACTGAATGTTTTATTTTTTCAGTTTTTCAGCATTTTCTCGAAAACGGTTCCAATAAATTTTCTTTAAACTTTGTATACTATTTACACACATAAATATATTGTAAAGTAATGCCTATTTTTTCAGGCGGGCTTAACGTCCAACTACCAAATTAGGTGTCGTGGACGGGGACGGAAACACCTACTTTACTAATAACATTTTTTGAACAAATATAAAATTTAGCAGTTATACGCTGGACTCGAACTGGGGTCCTCCCACTTACAAGTCCATGCTCATAACCACTACACCAACACCACATACCACTACACAAGGTTAGTTATGCAGTTATTAGCTCATAAATCTGTAATAAATTACCTCATATATCTGTAAGAAATCAGTTTCATTAAAAATCTGGTGTAAAACACTCACACAACTCTCTCTTACTCCAGTTCTCAAAATTGTAATTGACAAAACTTATAGTTTGTGTGCCAAAATTAATGAAATTTATCGAAAACTGAAAAAAAAAAACTGTTCAGTAAAAGCGTACTTCCGGTTTACTGATTTCCTTCAAAACTCGGAATTTTACCCATCTATTTATTTCTAATTAATTTTCTTTGGATGATAGAATTGTATAATCAACTATGATAGCACTTTAGAGTAAAACATAACCCCACCCCTACCCCAAAAATGCCCTTAAATGAATTTTCCCAGAGAAATGTTTCAAATAAAAGTTGTAGATCTTTATATGTTTAGTTTATATAGGAAGTTTCAAGAAAGTCGTCTGAGCTAATTTTGAGAAAATTGCGAAAAAGTAAAAAATCATTTAGTAAAGTGGTAAAGTAAACGCACTTCCGGTTATCCGATTTTTCAAACACGGAATTTCAACAACATATTTAATTCTAATTAACATTATTAAGAAGACAGAATTGTCTAATAAACTGAAATAGCACTTTAGATGAAAACTTAACCCCACCCCTCCCCCGGAAATGCCCTTAAATGAATTTTCCCGAAGAAATGTTTCAAATAAAGTTGTAGCTCTTTGTATATGTAGTTGATATATCAAGTTTAATGAAAATCGTCGGAGCCACTTTTGAGAAAATCGCAAAAACGTAAAAAAAAACACTAGTAAAGTGGTACTTCCGGTTGAGGAATTTTGATAGATGACCCACTGTCGGATCCCAGGGTGATAACTAAACGGAATATTAAGTTTGAACTTTCTACGATTTTTCATTTTTGAGCTATGCTGTTCACATACATACACACACACACACACACACTGACCATTTGCTAAGAACCACTTTTTTGGACTCAGGGGATATTTCCGGTAAAAACTCAATATCGAAAATTTGACACGATTACAATACTTCCTCTTACTAGGAGTAAGAGAAAGTAAAAATGGTTAGGATATAGCAAATAAATAATTAGACATTGAGAGCACGGCAAATAAATGTACAAGATATCTATTCGCATACTTGACTTGAGATAGCACAGAACAGCAAATTGTTCTAAGTGGTTATATATCTACAAACTCAGGTTAAGTGAAAAAATAAATAGAGAGGAATATTGGCCAAGACAGTCGGATAGCAGAATAATAAATAATTAAAGGCATTAGAATTGCTTTGCGCATGCGTCGGACTACCTGTTTGAAATGGTTGGAGCTTTGAGCTCTCTGACTGCTATGATAGTTTTGCAAACGGTTTGCTGATAGTTTGAGAAGCAATACGAACACATTACTCTGAGTTGGAAACCGTTTGAGTTTGAGAAATTGTTGCACGAACAGCATAATCTCTGTGCGCATGCTCCTGACGGTTTGGTACTGCTGCAAGAACAAACCTATTATATCGGCGATAGGAAAACCATAGGTTGTAAAGCTTGTGAAAAATTAATTATCACGGGGAAACTGTATCAAAATAAAATCGATACTTAGTATTTATGCAATGTAGATATTATAGGAAATTTGAAAAAAAAATTGCTAAAAAGCTGTACTAAAGCAAATCACCACTTGCGTTTGATGGATTTTACCCGAAATCTTCTTGTGAAATTGTAACAGCAACCAAAGTGAGCAAGAGAAGCTCAACCATTCTCTCGGATTGGAGTGGGAGAAGCTGTATAAATATAGCGACGCACAGTCCATAAAAAACACAGTTGAATTCAGTTCAATACATCCTATCGCCATGTGTCATTTTCATACCACTCTACCTTAAACGTTTCTCGATTGTAAAGTCCAGGCAGTCTGTGTCTCTTAATTAATATAATAGTTAACCATGTCTTCTTTTTATATCATCAACCACACCTAAATTCTTTCCATCCAGGTTAACACTGGTTAACTATTATATTAATTAAGAGACACAACAGACTGCCTGGACTTTACAATCGAGAAACGTTTAAGGTAGAATGGTATGAAAATGACACGTGGCGATAGGATGTATTGAAATGAATTCAACTGTGTTTTTTATGGACTGTCCGTCGCTATATTTATACAGCTTCTCCCACTCCAGTCCGAGAGAGTGGTTGAGCTTCTCTTGCTCTCTTTGGTTGCTGTTACAAAATGCAGTAATAATACCAAAATGGATTCCCGCTTCTTGCTATTTATTGTTTTTGAGATATTTTGTTAAAAAACAGACAAACATAGTTATTAAAACTCGTTAAATATTTTTTCAAACTCAGGAGACTTCAAAACATGTAAAACAGGGTGAAAACTCAATTTCTTCGCAATACTTCCTCTTTAGCATGGATGTACTTAAAAAGAACTGACACTGCTGCTTGTGAAAAGTGTCCTTGAATAATGAAATTAATTGCGTTAAACATTCAAAAAAATATTAATATTTTACTGGAAATTAGAAAATTTTAATGAAAAATAAATAAATAAAATAACACCAAACTTAGCATGTTTAGAAGTGATTAAGAAAAATGCAACGTTTCAACTCCTTCTCCTAGGGGACAGTTGTTGCCACGCCAAAATTCTAGCAATTTAGTTTTTAATTTCTAGTAAATATTCTGAATCATATAAAAACAATTGCAATATTTATAATTACTTTGTTGAATAATACTAATAAAAATTCCCTCTGTAATTAGCATAAGAAAAAATTATTGGGCATTTTATGTAAACGCTATTAAAAACAAAGTTAACTAAAGAACATGTTAACGAACATGTTTTATAAGAAATCATTACGCTGGCTAGAAAAATATTTCAAAATTACTTTGCACAACTTTAAGAATCGCTTACATTCAACATTAAAATGAGATAATATCATTATTAACTCATTTCAAGGGAAAAAAAAAATGTATAACCAGTATTTATATTTTTGTTAATTAAATAATAATATTACTTCAATGATAGCTAAGTGGTTAGCATACTGGATTCCCACGCGATAGACTCGGGGATCGAATCCAGCTGTGCTACCCTCAGATTTTTTTCTGAGTATTAATTAAACCAAACAGAAACGAAGAAATATCCTAAGGTATTTATAAGTCAGTGTAATCGATGGCCTCAGCGAATGAGCGGAATTGGAGAAAATATTATATCAGAGAAAAGATTGCTTTTTAGAAGGCGGCCATAATCCTTCTGACGTCAATATATGTGAAGTCCTCCTGAAGTTTACTTAATTTTAATCTATATGTGTGTAAAGTAATTTACAGTCAAAAATTAAGTGATCGTAAGTTTGTATAGTTTGATTATCATACTTGCATGTATTGTTGTCCGTTAGTTTGGATCTGTATAGATAATACTGTTTAGTGGCACCGTTTCCAGTAAGTACTTGTATTAGTTTGCACATAATTCTTTGTATACTAAGTCTGTCCTCTAATTTTGATGTATATTCATATAGATGACGTCCTTTCATCGAAATGGTCTACGTGTATCCCTTTTACTGCTAAATGCGGCGTTTTGTTGTAGATTATCTGTAGCGACTCATCTTGGGCAGCCTCTTTCGCAGCAACATCCGCGTGTTCATTGCCCTCAATACCGAAATGTGATTTTATGTATCCATTTCAAGAGGATTGTTTTCTTAAGAGTTGTACAGTCAATAATAAGTGCTTGTCTAATTTCTTCAGTTAGTTCGTCATATATGCGTGGGTTTTTGATCCTTTGTAAAGTGGCCATACTATCTGCGTGAATGGTGAAACTGTGTTGGTATCTAGTGGTTTTGACATATTTGATAGCTTTCCCAATTCCTAAACTTTCCTAATTTATATTTTCCTTTGAAAAGGTTGTGATTACGATAAGATATGACAAAAGCTGAATCAACATTATCGCCTATCTTACTACCACCGGTAAATATCTGAACGGATTCAGTAGATATATCATAAGTATAATCAGCGACACTCGCTATTTTGTTAAGATAAATCCATTTCGAATGATGAACGGTTTCTTCTATTTCTTCCATCGGAAGGATATCTGGAATTTTTCCCTTTTTCAGTATCATGAATTCTGCGTGCAATTCTTCAGCCTTGATATCCATTTTTTTGTTTTGTTTTGTAGTTCCTGAGGAAGGGCAGCAAAGGTGACCGAAACGTTGAATAAAACTTTTGTAAAAAATAAACAAGTTTCTTCTTTGGCCCCAGCCAACTAATTTTTTAGCTAGTTTATAATATATGATATAATCTCAACAATTCCTCTCACTGTAAGGAGAAACTCTTACTGTAAGTAAGATTTTTACATATTTCTGATTTGTTATTTATTTATAACAGAATAATCCAAGTTACTATGTAATCTTAACCCCGTATAAATAAATAATATATATCAAAACTATGTAAATCATATGTAAGAGAAAGTCGTGTTGAGTGTTTAACACTAGAATTTGTTTATTTACATATATTTATATTAGAATACAGTTGGATGGATACAAATATTGAAATATAAAAACTTGAGGGACAAGTTTCTGACCGCATTAAACATTAATGGCGTTCTGATTTCTATCTCACATTTATCACAGTTTTCTCTCGAATATACGTACAATTGACATGTGAGAAAATAAAAAAGATTGCAAACAATATATGCAGTAAAACCACACTTTAAAACTATTATATTCAAAACTAAATCAATTTTAAATTGAATTTCCAACAAGTGATTAAAGATTTATTTATACTTTTCAATTTTTAAATTCAATTCAATGTAATCATTTAAAAAATAAATGGCTAAACTTTGTAACAATCAAGACGTGTTAAATGATACAAAAATTTTCTTTATCAATTATTGCAAAAGCTAGAAAAAAAAAAAACTGGTGAGTTTGATTATTGTTTAGAGAGAATTATTTAGTGAAATTTTAGTTATTGATTCACAGTAAAAAAAAATCTGGTGTGAAACACTCACACAACTTTCTCTTACTCCTGTTCTCAAAATTATAATTAACAAATGTTATAGTTTTCGTACCAAATATAACGAAATTCGTCGAAAACTGAAAAAAACTGTTCAGTAAAAGCAAGCGCACTTCCGGCTTACTGATTTTCTTAAAACTTGAAATTTTGGCCATCTATTTATTTCTAATTAACTTTGTTTGGATGATAGAATTGTATAATTAACAATGATAGCAATTTAGAGAAAAACATAACCCCACCCCTCCCCTAAAAGTGCCATTAAATGAATTTCGCCCTGAGAAATGTTTTAAATAAAAGATATAAATCTTTGCATGTTTAGTTTATATACGAAGTTTCAAGAAAATTGAGAGCCATTGTTGAGAAAATCGCGAAAAACTGAAAAAAAAATCATTTAGTAAAGTGTTAAAACAAACGCACTTCCGGTTATCCGATTTTTTTCAAACTCGGAATTTCAACAACATTATTCTAATTAACATTATTTAGGTTATAGAATTGTTTGATAAACTGAAATAGCACTTTAGATAAAAACCTAACCCCACCCCTCCCCCAAAAGTGCCCTTAAATGAATTTTGCCGGACAAATGTTTCAAATAAAAGTTGTAGCTCTTTGTGTATGTAGTTGATGTTCCAAGTTTGAAGTAAATCTTTGGAGCCATTTTGTGAGAAAATTGCAAAAACGTAAAAAAAAAAAACCTAGTAATGTGGTATTTCCGGTTGAGGAATTTTGACAGATAACACACCGTCAGAGCTATGGTGATACCTAAACGTAATATCAAGTTTCAACTTTTGACGGTTTTTCGTTTTTGTGCTATGCTGTTCACATACATACATACACACACACAGAGAGACCATTTGCTAAAAACCACTTTTTTGGGCTCAGGGGACCTCAAAACGGATATTTCCGTGAAAACTCGATTTCCTCTTACTAGGAGTAAGAGAAAGTAAAAACTGTCCAGTAACAGCGCACTTCCGGTTTACTAATTTTCTTGAAACCCGGAATTTTGGCCATCTATTTATTCCTAATTAATTTTCTTTAGATGATAGAATTCTATACTCAACTATGATAGCAATTTAGAGAAAAACATCACCCCACCCCTCCTCCAAATGTACCCCAAAGCTTTAAATAAAAGTTGTAGATCTTTGTATGATTAGTTTATATTGGAAGTTTCAAGGAAATCGTCGGAGACATTTTTGAGAAAATCACGAAAAGTGAAAAAATCATTTACTAAAGTGGTAATATAAAAGCACTTCCGGTTATCCGATTTTTTTGGAAACTCGGAATTTCAACAACATATTTAATTCTAATTAACATTATTTAGGTGATAGAATTGTTTGATAAACTGAAATAGCACTTTAGATGAAAACCAAACCCCACCCTTCCACCAGAAGTGCCCTTAAATGAATTTTCCCAGAGAAAGATTTCAAATAAAAGTTGTAGCTCTTTGTACGTCTAGTTCATATACCAAGTTTAAAGAAAATCGTCGGAACCATTTTTGAGAAAAACACAAAAAAGTAAAAAAACCAACTGGTAAAGTGGTAGTTCCGGTTAAGAATTTTGACAGATGACCTACTGTCATGTGCCATGGTGATACCTTAACGGAATATCAAGTTTCAACTTTCTACGGTTTTTCGTTTTTGAGGTATGCTAACAGCACATACACACACACAGAGACCATTTGCTAGAAACCACTTTTTTGGACTCAGGGGAACTCAAAACGGATATTTCCGGTGAAAACTCGATATCGAAAATTTGTCACGATTACAATATTTCCTTTTACTAGGAGAAATAAGAGAAAGTAAAAAAGTTCGATAGACCTTTTATACGTTTAGTTAGGAAGACCAAAAATCAACAAAAAAAAAACCTAGTAATTGTGCCAACTTTGTTCATAATTGGAATTTTGTCGTCTTATATATTTCTCGAACGTTAAATAAACGAAAAAATAAATTACAATAACACATTATAAGCATATCTTATATCACAGCGAATCACTAGAGCCTATCTTATACATCAGGAAAATCAATTCCCCCCCCTCCCCAAAGGGTTTAAATTAAAATGATGGACCAGTAAATCAAACTTAGAGAAAAGTGATAAAAATTGTTACACAAAGTGATAATTCCAGTTAACCAAATTTGACCGAAACTTTCTTCTCGGATCTGTGTTACACACACACATATACAGAGAGAGAACTTGAAATCACTTCTTGGAAGTCAGGTACATTTTTTTTTTTCAATGAAATCTATGACTTTCAAA
Organism: Triatoma infestans; assembly: GCA_011037195.1. Lineage (NCBI taxonomy): Eukaryota > Metazoa > Arthropoda > Insecta > Hemiptera > Reduviidae > Triatoma > Triatoma infestans. The sequence continues at coordinate 76,719 of JAAEAF010000844.1, forward strand.
ACTCCAACCTTTATAATCGGGCCAACTGGAGCTGGTTAACTGGATAATTTATCAGTTTTTTTTGATGGGTCAACAATTTTCCTTTAAACTGGGTTACTAACACATGTACACAGACTTAAATTTTATTTGTAACATTTTTTTTTCCTTATTAATTGATTTTATAGATGTTCTAGGAAAGATGAAACGTTAAGCTTATCTTTTTAAACTAACACCTTGGTTATGATGTGTGATTCCACAACCGAATAATACAATTAAACATTAAGAAAAAAAATCTCAACATTGAAGAAAATAAATATAAGTTTCTTTTCAGTGTTACGACAGAACTTTTATTTATATTTTGACACAAGCAAGTAAACTATGAAGTTTGGCAGTTTTATCCTGATAAATCCTATTTACAAAGAGGTTCAACATTCAAATAATAGTAATATTTCCAATTGCTATATACACTGTGTGTATCATAGTGCTCTCTAGGGGACAACAGTGGAGAATGCAATTATTACTTTTTCATTTCCCTTGTTAGAAGCAAATCCTAACCTAAAAAATTCTGCCATCTATCGACACGAAGTAAAATTAATAGATTAAATAGTGATACAACTTATTTGTAAATTTGATTCATTCATAAAATTTGATCTAATCTATTTTTTTTTTTCCAATAATCAAGCAAAAGGTATCACTTAGTGTAAAATCATATCACTGTAATATGTTAAAATATTTAAATTAGACATAGATAAAATATCTGTCTATTTAGCATGAAGAAATAGAGGTAGCATAGTAAAAAATTTACAGCACAAATATCAAATCATTTTCAAATTAAAAACAAATGAAACATAGAAACAAATATTGAAATATTTGCTTCCAAAACAAAATAATGTTTTAATGCTTCCCACCCCACAAAAAAATTGTTGAAAAATTCCTTTTCTTCAAAGCTTAATTTACACTAAAAATTGATAATTTGTTTTTTGCTATGTATTCAGAACAGTTTAAAGTTTCTTACACATATAGATCTGCTAAAAGAGCAATAATTTGATTCGTACAAAGCGACAGTATTCATTTTTTTTTTCTTTACAATATAAGTTGCAACAACAGATAAATTCAACACCATAAAATATCAAATAATTAAAGAAAATTGTCCTAAATAAATGAGGAGAAAAAGAGCTTGTGTACAGATTAATTTTGCTCATACAAAGAGCAAGTTTTAAGTAATAAAACTTATTTACAAGTAATAAGTTTATTAATGATATGTGAGAATAAATGTATGGGAGTTTCATGTCTGAACTCCTCAAAAATATTCCTCGTGAAAATGAGCTAACATTTTTAAATTAATATATTTTTAAGAAACTTTAAAATGTTCTTTAAAAAAAATTGAAATTTGATTGAAATATATCAATTATAATTTTGAATCCAACAAAAACAAGAGAGTTTTATCTATAGTAAATAATCGATTAACTACTTTCTTTCAAAGAATGTATGCTATAAAAAAAAAATGCATTTAAAACTCTAAAAAAAAGATCTAAATTATAGATAAGAAGTACTGACCAGTGTATTATATGTAGCTGGACACTCGCTAGGGCTCTTTCAGCGCTAAACTGAGGAACAAGTCACTCTATATCCACCAGAGCGAGTTCTCACTATACACACAGCAGCATATTGATCGTCGGCGCCCTGGAGAGAGGTCTGCCAGTATCAAGCAGCAACCCTTGTCAAATTCATAGGTTCTTCCATCACCGTATTTCCAGCATTTATCACCTTTATGGTGTGACAAGTCATCTATTGTTTTAATTAAAAAAAATCTTAATCAATCTTAATAGAATTTAGATATTAAAAAACCAATATCTCCATTAACCAATAGGGGATTAATGCTAAGGCTGACAAAAAAGTTTATATAGAAAGAACTAAATTAAAACTGTCGAGACAGGATTATTGTTTCTTGGAAGCTTTTATTTTTAATGAAAAAAAAAACTGCAACAACTGTTAGGAAAAAATGACCAGAGAAAGGAAGAGATATCCTGGTGGGATTAATATACAATATTAATATATAAAGTCCTGGACAAAATTAATTCACGTCTTTTCTTCAAACTTATAATTTTCACTAAATATTTACTTGTCTTCAATTTTATATCAATTGCAGTATGTAAACTTAATAAAATGAATTTTTGGAGGAAAGAATAATCTCCTCTTTTCCCCAAACCTTCTTTAAAAGACCTCTCTTGGAAAAAAGTTAATAGACAAAAGTGTTTGATATCTGTATTCATAATTAGTATAACAAATTTAATAAAATCCGTCGGTGTTTTTATGAAAAAACGAAATTTTGCCAACATATTTAAATTTCTAATTAATATTATTTACATAGTAGAATTGTAAAATAAACTAAAACAGCACCTTAAAGGAAAACATCCCTCCCCCTAGAATTTCCCTTAAATGAAGAAAGAAGTAATTCCAGTTGAGTAATTTTGACAGTTAACTTCATGTTGGATCCCATGGTGATATCCAAACGGAATGGGATGTTTGAAATTTCTGCAATTTTTCGTTTTTGAGGTACGATGTGTCATAAAAAAAATACACACAGATCTTTTTCTGTAAACAGCTTTTTTCGACTCATGGGACCTCAAAACATGTATTTCTGGTTGAAAACTCTGTATCGTAATAAGGGAAGATAAAAAAGAAATAGATAAATAAATTAATTTCTTAAACATTATTGGCATTATTTAAGTTACATGTTAGCACGTACTGCTTCGAGTACTGCCTTCCTATTAATAATTTTCAGTTTTTTTCGAATCAAATCATTTTTTTCAATATCTCTTTTCCCACTTAATTTTATGGCAAAAACTTAAATAATAATAATGAAGTAACGGAATCCATTACTTCAGAGATCTTCCCAGCCTAACAAACATGGACAATACCTGCCATCTGATACCTCAACACTGATAGATAACATAAAGAGACTCAGAAGAGATCAGGTGTGTAACTACTTGCGTTAGGCGTACCCACACGACGTCTCGCACATTGTTTACATTTTATAGACGATTACACACGATGAACGTACATGACATACATACCGAAAAGTGATGACATCAAAGATGTAGTTTATGCAAGTCATTCACGAAAGCAGATAGGCGTATTTGCTTTGAAATTCATTCTATCTAAAATGTAATTGAACCGCCATTAAACCCTAAAGGTAAAGGACAGACAGCGGTTTCGACCGAAGCATTTAACGAGACGGTGCCCGAGTCGATATATGATGGAATATATCATAATAATGTAAAACATACACTGCGGTGCCGAGCGTTTCGTTTTGTGCGGCGGTTTCAAAACAGCGTCGGTAGGTGGTTGAGGTGATGAATCGAGTCGGTTTAACTTAGCCGAAGCGTAGGGTGTTTCAACGTGTTAAAGCGCGGACGCTGTAGTCTCGTTTTGTTTACAAATGGCTGGAGAAAAATTTGATGCAGAAAAGCTAATAAATAAGTAGAAAATTGACCGGCACTTTGGGATATGACACATTTTTGATAACATAAAGAATAGGTATCCAGTTTATTTGCTTACCGGATAGTTATTACCAACTCTTTCCTTTGATTTCCTCATACGTGTATCCTTCTTTGTTAGCTTATCTTGGCAAATTGTGAGTTATTCATTAAAAGTACTTCAAAGTACGACATCCTAGTGAAGTTGAACAATTTGTCATCGTCTCTTCGTACTTCAGCAATAAACGTATGAAAATGCCCTTTTTGTTGGCTTTCTTTGATAATCAATCGGATTGGATTTTCGTTTTAGGTTTTTTTTTTTTTTTATATTTTGGTTTAAATTTTCCAATACAAATGCAATATTGACACATGCACCACGTCGTCCACAGCGCAAACCGCATCGATCACTGCACAAATCGTTTAATAAAACAGCTCAATATAGTTTGATAGAACGTTACCGACTCCTAAAACGCTTCGATTGAACCCGCTTGTCTATCTTTACCCTAAGGAGAGGGTTTACATATGTGCTTACCGTTCTCTTTGGTTTATCCGTTTATGACGGTTAAAATCTCAGTAATGTGAGGGTTTCCTTCCAAATTTTTACATCCATATTGTTTTATAGAGGGAGCAGTATTTTTTCTTCTCCTCCTTTGACGACTTCTAGCTTGGTCACCTACTTATTTACTTACGTCATAAACAACATAGTTATCGTCAAATACAACTATATTTTATTGATTTTCCTTGATGAAAAAACTTAGTGTGAATCACTCACCCACATGACTTTCTGTTATTTTGCAATTACAAAGTCATAACCACCAATTTTCTTCAAACTTCTAATTTTTACTAATGTCTAGTTGTCTAGTGTTATATCGAGTGTTAAATCGAGTTTTTATGGAATTCATAACCTTCCAGCTCCACCAGAACGCTCTAAAATAATTTTTCTTGAAAAAATATACACAAAAACAAAGTGATAGGCCTCTGCATGTATAGCTAGCATACCAATTTTAATCAAATCTTCTGTCTTTATAGAGAAAATTGTAGGAAACTGTATAAAGTTCAGTAAAGTTACACTTCCGTTCAACCGATTGTTTTCAAACTCTGAATTATGAAAACACATTTAATGCGAATTAATCTTAGATAGATGATAGAAGAACCTCATATTATTATTAGAAAGTATTTTTATTTGAGAGAACTAAAGAACAGTATTTGTTTGAAACTTATAAAAAGTACATTGGACATTGCTGAAATATATTATAAAAAAAAATACAATACTTAAAACAAATAAGCTTAAACTTTTATTCAAAAGCAAAAAAGAGAAAATGAATAGTTTTAATAAAATAAAAATGAAAAGAACAATATGCGAAACTGAAATTAAGTAAAAAAGAAGAGTAATTAAATCTTCTAATTCTTGAGCTCCAAATATGAGGAGCAAACATTAATAGCCGAACCAAGAGACTAAGGAAAACAATTCCACAATAAAATTATCAGAAAGAGCCAAGAAAATGATAAAGAGCTACAGACTGCTCAAGATTATAATAACTGGCAAATCTATTAGTAATAAAAAAGCTCAATCAGAAAGAGTTTGTGAATCACAATTCCCGCATTAAAATCCCAAAATGGCATAAAGTCTAGTATTGCTTCAATTATCTAAATGGTCAGTTAAAGTAGCACAATCTTTATCCCAAGAAGCACAATTCAAGTAAATCGAAATTATTGCAAGAGTTAGGTTAGAATTTTTAACCAATATTACTAATTTATTTTGTAAATCCGAAAAAAAAGACAAAATTAGTATCAATACCCTTTTTAATTATTTTAAAAAAAAATGCCCATAATATTTAATATTATCCACTGTCATGAATATTCCAAGTAAAATAAAAACATCTGAAGAAATAAATTATTATTATATTTACCTTTTAAATCGGTAATGCTATAAGACAAAATATTTAAACAGAGCAGTATTAATAAATGAAGTATTACATAATTGCATGACGAACGCTTGTCACTTTCCTGCTACAAATTTATTTATCCAGTTCTTATCTTCTTAACCAACTACCCTTCAGTCCTTTCGTTCATCCCACGTGAATCTTCTAACTTCAACTGTGAGTGTGTCTGCTACAATTCTGATTTTCAAACCTGGATTTTTCTGTAAAATTTCCTGTCTATGTCTGAATAATTCCTTAAATCTCGATTACTAACTGTAATCCTGTCAATAGAAACCCAGATCCTTTTAATTTTGTTGAGTTCGTCACTATATCCAGAACTTGCTTCTGACCAGTGCATACTACTTTAATTATAGCGAAAGATGATCCCATAGTATAAGCTTCTTGTATTAAGTCAGACCCCCCCATTACCACCAAGCACCTCATTATAAAACTTGACAATGGTATTTTTCTCTACATCTCTTTCATTTTTGATACCTTTAAAGATTAAATTATTTCTGCGAGTGGAATTATCTAACCTAACATTTCCATTTTGATATCCCTCATCTTTATTTCTTCCTTCAGTAAATCCACCTCCTTCTTTAGGTACAAATTTTCTTTCTTTATTTCACTGAATTCGGTAAAAATATTTACAGAACCTTATAATAACTTAGCATACCATCCTCTCTTAAACCCACCTATCCCCAAAAACTATATTAAATGAATTTTTCCAGAAAAATGTTTTAGAAATCATAACCCTACTGTATGTAGTTCACATACTAGTTTTAATGAAAATCGTTAAAGCCGTTTTTGAGAAAAACACTAAAAACTGAAAAAATCCATTCAATTCTTCCACTGGATCGATTTTGACCTAAACCTAATTGCTGAGTCACTTTTTTTACTCACGGGACATCAAATCGTGTATTTTCGGTGACAACTCCATTTGACAAGATAGAAAATTTGACTTTAGCAATACCTTCCTAAGGTTATAGAGCAATACTTCCTCTTACCACAATAACAGAAATTAAAAATAATAAAGCGATGCTTTAGTTATGTCGATCAGAGCATAAATAAAAAAAATCGATAAGAATAAAAGAGAGAAAATAAATAAATGCTAACTTATGTTCAAAACAACAATTAAATAATGCTGAGAACTTTTTTGCAGATATTTGTTTTCACTTATCTCTAAGTCTTTGTTTTCTGGAGCCTAGCCAAATATAAAGATGCGCAAAACATTGGCGAGATTAAAAACCAGAAAGAGGATTAATAAAGACATCTCAGCGGAAAGTATTACTTCTCTTAATGTTATCTATAGAACCTATAAGTTTTCAAGTTTACTATATTTTTATTTTTCATTCTTACAATGGCAAGCTTTTCAGAAACTAGTTTTCAATTAGGTCTAAAATCAAATTCATTTCACTATAAATTTGGTAAGGGTGGACGGACACCAGTCATCCTAATAAAAATGTAATTAATTTTTTTGAAGTAACTCAACTCTTTTTTATTTTTATTTTTAAAAAGGAAATATTAAAGCTAAACTTTAATCAGGAATAGAAAAGAAATTGTAGGCTTCCTTATTAGGAAAAGCAATTTTTACTTTCTCTTACTATTAGTAAGACCAAATTTTGCGATCGTGCAATTTACACATTTTGAGGCTCCCCTGAAGCAAAAAATGTGGTTTTTAGAAAATGTCTGTGCCTGTGTGTAAGCAGAATACCTAAAAAACAAATCGTTGCAGGAAGCTCAAACTTGGTATTCCATTTAGGTATTACCCCGCATCAGACACGAAGAGTTCCTTGTTTTTTTGTGATTTTCTCGAAAAAGGCCACAACGATTTTCTTTAAATTTGGTATATCAACTACACATACAAAGAGCTACAATTTTTATTTGAAACATTTCTCCGAGTATATTCATTTAAGAGCACTTTTGGGAGGAAGGGTTTGGTTAGGTTTTCCTCTAAAATGCTGTTTCAGTTTATTATTTAATTCTAAAATCTGAATAATATTAATTAGAATTGTCCATGTAGGCGAAATTCCTAGTTTGATGAAAAATCGAATGACCGGAATAGCGTTTTTACTAAAAAATATTATCTCCAAAACAGCTCTAACGATTTTCTTTAAACTAAGTATGTATTATTCATATAAAGAGCTACAATATTTATTTGTAACATTTCTCTGAGTAAAATCATTTAAGGGGTCTTTTGGGGGAGGAATGGGGTTATATTTTTCTCTTAAGTGCTATTTTAATTTATTATATAATTTTGTCAACTAAATAACATCAAATACGTAGCCAATATTTCGAGTTTGAAGAAAATTGATTAACCGGAAGTACTTACTACTAAATTTTTACTTTTGTTCATAAAAACCCCAACGAATTTCATTAATTTGGTACCCTAACTGTGAATATAGAGATCTATCACTTTTGTTTGAAACTTTGTTCCGTGAAATTCATTAAAGAGGTTTTGGAGGATGGGAGGAGGCTAGGATTTCCTCAAAAAAAGTCTTTTTATTAAGTTTAGATTCATAAAGGGAAAGGATTGGCTCAGTGGTATGTAGCGCGCTGGATTCCCACGCGGACGTCCAGGGTTCGATTTTTCTCTTCCTAGGAGCTTCTACAGGTCACTGCCCAGGGATGGGCAGTGCACTTAGAAAGCTCCGGGGGGGGGCACAATAGATCTTTCAGGACGTAGTGCAATATCCCCTATAACAATCTGTGTATATCTATCAGATTTTCCATTGATATAAAACTGAAGACAGACATTCAGTAAAAATAATAAGTTTGAAGCAAATTTGACAATTTCAATTTTATTAACTGTAGTAGATTATGTAGGTGATTATTGCACGCGACCTGAAAGATCTATTGTGCCTCCCGGAGCCTTCTCCAAAGCACAGCCGGCCTCCAAGTAGCGTTAATACAACACTGCCCATCACCGGACAGTGAGTTGTAGATGCTCCTAGGAAGAAAAAAATCTAAGGGCAGCATGCTGGATTCGAATCCGGGACCTCCGCGTTGCTAGTTCAGCGCGCTACCACTGAGCTAATACCTTCCTTCTCTCTTAGCTTTCGCCAATTAACTAGGGGCGGAGACCCTAGGTTGTGTATTGTGTTTGTCCTTATCTGTAAAGTGTAGAGTGTTTGTACTTTAAATGTATTGTGTACTGTTCTGACGAAGCACATGGAGTATTGAGCTGTGGTAACCCGTGGGGTCGCTACTCCCCAAGTAACTGCATGCAACAGATACCCCTTGCGGGCATAACTGTAGTAACAGAAAGTTATATGAATGTTTCACACCAGATTTTTTTTAATCTGTTAAAATATAAAAATGCAATTTTTGTGGGAAGTTTGATGTCACAGATTCCTAGATGTTAAAAAGTTTTTTTTCTCAAGCCACTTTTTTATTTGTACGAATAAAACTAAATCACTTATAAGGAGATGTTTATACGGAAGGTCAGAAAACAAATCCTGATAATTTTAAGGCCTGATGATTTAGAAATATCAAAATCATTTATATTTGAAAAGTTTATCCGAGTAAAATGATTTTAGAGGTATTTTTGGTTGCCAATCAACCTGCTAATTCTGTCCACTGGCCAGACTAAATAAAGTATACGATCTCGTTCATAAGGATTAAACAATATGATACTAAGAATACCAAATGCATTCATTGCAAAGGAAACCACCTAGCTAAAGATGCAGCACGCTCGAAATATAGAGAAGAAAATGAAAGAGTTAAAGATAAAGCGATGTAACGCTCTACATTCTTCATAGAAACATGAGCCTTCTTTCATGAGCAATAAGGTTTAGACGGCTATATCGGTGAAATTATTTCTTCTTCATTACTATAAATTGAGCCAAGACATTCATCCTATGTTTTCTAGGCTTTGTTTTGCTAAAATTGCTTTCAAATATATTTTATTAAAGAAATTATATTCAGAATTTAATTTGCAACAATTTTAATCCATACATTATAAATGGGAAATCTGGCTTTTATTTAGTAATAAAAAATAAAAAAATTGAATAATTATTATAATTCAACAATATTATACAACTTAAATATACATTACATTACATCTATACAATGAATAAATGGACCTTTGTATTTTACATAAAATTCATTATTTTTCTTTCATTATAAAGAAAAAAATTGCACTTACTACAATTATTTTAAATACAATATCAAAACAATAACCATAACCACAAAACAAAACTAAAAAAAAAAAAAAAAACCTGCAGAACAAAATTTGCAAAAGAAAATGAGTGTTTCAATACTGGAACGAAATTCAGTTTGCACGATAGTTCTTATGTAATTCAGGTTTTATATCATAAACTAATTCCAGAATTTTCTGAATGACCTGCAATAAATTACCCAAAATTAATTAAATTGTTAATAAATGTTTATTTATATATTATACAGGGATGAATAATTGTACAAAAAATAAAGTTAACTAAATTTTACCTGTAAATTTCACCTAAAAATCTTGAATAAGTTTTTATTAAAAGGATATATATATCATAATTCTTAAGAAATTATTGGTTAAATCCGAACTATGAACTAGTAAGTACCAATAATTTTTATTAATACTTTATTTTACTCTATTTTTGCAACAAATAAAATTTCATCCGCGGATTCTAAACTGGGGGAGTCCAAGCTCATAAGCAATCTCCCAAACCCGCTCCTTTTGTTTTATTGCCCTTTACTATAGTGAGATTTTTTTAGAATCAAAAAAATATTTTTTGTTCATGGGCCCTTTATAAAACATTGCTGTCCTCAACAGATTTTTTTCTTCCCATTTAAAATCTATTTCTTCTAAAACTAATCAAGTTTCATTGAATAATTCTTTGTTTCACTCAGCTTTACTTGACTCACTTTCAAATCTTGTGCATATGTTCAGTAGTAACTTTAGATCGAAAATTCCGAATTAATTGTTCAAACACGTTATTTTTTTTTTTTTAATTCGATTGGAATTTAGTCTTTTTCATGTTCAATTTTCTAAAAATAATTCTCAAATAGTTTGGTAAAACTTTCTGAAGTAGAAAATTCCTGGCTTGTCAAGAAATATGATACTTGACCAATAGAAAAGCGCTTAATATAGGAGCAATAAATAAATTATTTTTATAGGCTAATAATGGATGCCACTTTAACTTTATTAGAAATACCTACAGAATGTATAAGGTCTACATTTAAATTATGCAGTTGTCACTCTTATCTAAGAATCGATGAATTATTTTGTAGTTAATTATAATCTTTTTTTGAATGTCAACAACTATGGTCACTGCAGCCCAGATTCCTCTCAGTGCACTGCCGCCTTTAGGGTAGAGTTCAAGAAAAACAATCAAAGGGCAGCATTTCTGGACTGGAACAGGGGACCTCCTCGTGGGAGACCTAATTCTGAGCTAATTCTTTCCCTATTTAGTACTTATTACTTAGATTTGAGGGTGGGGGGTGGGCTGATTGTGTTGTTCAAATTGTATTACATGCTATTTAGCATTGAAGCTTTATTAGCAATGCTCATATTTCAAATAAATAATATAATAAAAAAGAGAAATATTCTTGTAAGTGAATTTGTATGTAATAGAAATTATAAAAACATATAGTATGTAAAAATGTATGGAGTGTATGTATATATAAAATACAGAACTAAGCTTATAGGAAATTGAGAAAATGAAAATTATATTAAAAAAGAGCTAATAAAGTCGAAAATGTATCTCTAAAATAATTTTTCGTTTAGATTCAAATAAACTTTATTAGAAGTTCTAAATCTAAACATCTAATATATGCCTCTTCTTAAAGGAAACCATCTCATCGCACAGAAAATTCTTTGGCTTTATGTATATTTTTATTTATGCTCATCAAATTATGATTTCTGAGTGAAATATATTGCAGATTGCATCTAGATATTTGGGAAACATCCTTGCTAAATTTCATTGAATTCCATTCAGCGATTCGGCCAAGTTGCTATTTCAGACAGAAAGATATAAGTTTAACTTTATATATTCAAAAATAATTCAAATTTTAATTCATTAATACTCTAAAATTATTTTAATTATTATTTTCCAAACAAACATATTTTCTATTTTTATTTAGTTATGGGCGATTAATTTTGGGCCTAAAATGTTAGATTTGAAGTAAGTTAAATTTATAAAAGTAAATGTGGATCATACCACAATCATACATTTCTACATAAAACTGAGTATTTATATAAATACATTTTTTTTCCAATTCCTGGAAATAAATTTGAACATTATTAAGGAAAAAAATTTACATTTCTTTATTTTCATAAAAAACGTGGTTGATATTAATTTTTTTTTCTCTCTCTCATGAGATAGGGAGAATGTAAAAATGTCCTTGTTCTGTTTATCATTGATGTAAGAAGTCAATGAACTACGTTTTTTCAAAAAGCAGATGTATAAAGGGATTGTCCTGTAGAGAATGGGTCTGTTCCAACACCTTCCAACACTCACAATCCACTTGGGGACTACAGTTATGTGTGCAATTATGTATTAGGGTTTAGCTGATCCATAGACAGACTCTAGTTCATTACCACGCTCGGTATAACATTCTAGACCGTTGCATACTTACTGCAAATACTGATAGAATTGAATCTTTTTATTCGCGGTGGATTTGGGGTTGTAAGCACTCCCTCTAAATCATCACCGATAAAAGAATTCGAATAATAGTATCAGTGTATTATAGTGAGTCCAACATGGCGGACATACGGTTAACACCACTCCCAACCGCTATCCTTCTTTTCACTTATTTTAAGATCAATATTTGAATTTCTTAATATAATTACGAGAATCTAAATTTCCTCTACTTTCTAATATAATTCTTGTAAGTCTCTTTGGAATAATATTATCATTTGTCCTTTATAAATTATTTTATCAAAAACTGCTTTTAGATTTTCCTAAAACAGCTTTATTAAAATACTTTTTTCTAAATGAAGCAATCGCCTTTGGAAGGGTGGAATTTGGGATTTTGGTTGAATAATACAGCAAAGGCGAGACCTCATAATCCTCGTTTGGACTCATAAAGAATGTTTGGCAAAACACAATAAATTCACTGAGGATGAGAAACTGTGGGCTTTATGAATTATTACCGGTGGATTATCAACAGAAATTCCAACAATAAAACAAATAAACGCGACAAGCAAAAGCGAAATACAATAATACCCAAATGATTTACAAGAAAAAGCTAATTTTTAAACATGAAAAGATTGGTTAAAACACTTACAGTTTCTTTGTTTACATTCACTGCTCTGTTCATTTCTTCAACTTTCTGACGTGTATCTGCCTCGATTCTAGCAGCAACGTCTTCGCGAGATCCCATATGCTATACAAAATAAAGGAGGTAATAAAAAATCACTTCTGATTTAAATTAGTTTTTTTTATGAAGTGAAATACTGACGGTTCCAATTAATCATTACCTTAGCTTCAAATTCACGGAATTGTTTTTCTCTATCTTGTTTGTATCTTTCGATTTCATCTTGGGCTTCTTCTTTAGCTTGCTTTAAACGACGAGCTTTACCTGTGGAAAATTTATCAAAACAACAGAATGTAATTTTTTTAAAAATTTAAATGTAATTTTATAACAATTAAGCCTAAATTACGTAAATGTAACGTTTGTCGACAAACACGACCACGCCCACCTCGAAACTCTGTTTTTGCATAAATTCATACTTTTACTAAAAATAATTTAATGCAACTAACAAAAGTTGAAATGTACACTCTTTTTTTTATATTAAAGTCATAATCTATTGGAAAGCAAGGAAAAATTGCTGGAAATATAAAGCACTTACGCTTTTTTGCTTCAGCCACTTTTTCAGCAGCACGTTTCTCAGCTGCCAGCAATTGTTGAATACCTTGAGTTTGACTTGCCATCACAGAATATTATATTTTCTTCAGTAAAATACAAATATACAGTGAAGAAATATTTTACTGTTACTTGCTTCAAAAAAATTTGTGTCCTGCTATCTGCAGGTGGGTGTTTGAGCAGCTGTGAATGAGAACGAAGGATTTGATATTGATACTCAATGTGGCCAACATAAATAATTTTTCTCATACTAATTGCTACTCTTTTATACAGTGTGATCTATAACGAATGTAAAAAACTTTGGGAACTTGTTGGGAAGTCAGTTTAAGTAAAAAATGTTATAATTACAGAACTATTGCAGTTCAAAGTTTTAGCATTTATCTTTATTTACAAATGAAAAACAAAACAAAATAGTCAGCAATTTAAAAATACAATAATTTACTATTAGTGGAGAATTTATATGAAAACGAAGCCATCAGTGCAGTTGAATATTCTGATATTGTGTTATTTATGGTTCCTGCGATGGTAATGCTCTTCACCCACCAAGAGAATACTAACAGAGATTTCCGAATACCATAGCCTTAACCTTCCCGTAGGGTATACGGTTGTACATTCCAGAGGCTTCAATAGAAACAAAATGGTCAGTAATTGTTAAAAACAAAACATACAGTCTTCTGTAAACAATTGTTTAGTATTAGTGAAGAATTTGGAGGACAATGGAGTGCTTCTAAGCAGTTGAAGATGTTGATATTGTTTTTTTTTTTTTTTTCTGCTTTGGTAATACACTTCATGCATCAAGAGAATACCAATGGAGATTTCCGAATAGACGTCAACCTCCCCATAGAGCATCGGCTTACATTCCAGGGACTTCAAGAGACAGGAGCATCCGTTGCACTTAATAATGATGGCTGCCCCCGGGAAGGTAATGTTTGCGATGAAGAAAATGTAATCAACGCAGTTTTCAACAATCTCACATTGCAAGACAATTGCTCCTTTCACCGAACTTTGTATGGTGGACATTACACTGAGAAGAACTGCATCCCTTTCATGTCCATGGGGGTCACACTTTATGACCAAAAAATTATGGCAAACTTGTGGAGTTTTGCTTCTAGATGCTACATAATTTATGGTTGCCAAAGATACAGGCTTTTTGTTTAGTGTTCTGTGACTGACGAGGCTGAATTCACGAGAGCTGGTATCATGTTTTATCTTTGGGGTCACCTAAAGCAGCTCGTACCTACTTGAAATAAACACTCGTGAATTGAAAAAATAATGATGCTACCAATCAAATTTGCAACAATGTGATAGCACGTGTTAGGCTCTTATGATTCGCAGGTGTCAGTCAATCTTTCAATACGATTTCAAGAAGCACATTTTGAGCAATTTTTAAGTGTCATTATTTTTGCTGTTTATAAAAACAACCAATGCGAACTGTATTGTTTTGTTTTCCATTGGTAAACTGATATAAATTTTTATCTATATAAAACTGATCTTTATAGTTCTGTAATTGACGAAATAGGACGTAATATTATATACCTAAAATGATTCCCCAACAAGTTCCCGAAGTTTGTTACATTCGTTATAGATCACCCTATATATTTCAGTCTAGAATATTTGTTTCTACCTAAATTTAAAAAAAAATATTCCTTTGTACTCGATTGCATTTAAAAAATCGGATTTACTTACATAGAGTTCTACCTGAGATATGTTTATAATAATGATTTATCTATAAAAAAAAAAATTAAAAAGAAAATCCTGATTATTGATAAAGGTTGTATTTAAAGGTATTTTCTCCGATTAAAATTGTGCATTACTAATAAGTGCGATATAAATTTACTTGAACCCCACGTTATCGAAACTTAACCGCCCCCGCATCAATGATTTCCGCTAATTTCAAAAATGCGTTCAAAACAACAGTCAGAAATTATTAGGAATAAAAGTTAATAATTATTTAGGAAAAATGTTACTGATTCCCATTGTGAATCGATTTTACACTATTTAAAAGAAGACCTATTGGAAGCAAGGAAACAGCGAGAGATTTTTGTTTCTTCCTTTATAACAGGAAAGAATTTGGGCTCCGATATGAGAGTGACAAATTTTTATAATTCATGCTATTTTATATCAATAAAGGCCAAGTCTAAAATCTTTAGCAGTTTTTGCATAATAATGGGTTAACAAAAAACTTTTCACTTTTAGAATTACAAAGAAACGCAGTTTCTTTATTGTCATGTGTCATGGTCACAAGCAGAACTGAGTGTCAGAAATTAATGATTGATATCAGAAGGTCCAAAACCAAATATGCTGCTTTTTAAAGACAATATCTCGTTTCGTACTTTCTTTATTAAACTGTCTAGGTGCTGATATTCTAAAAGTTAATTTGTCTTCCATAAGATTTGAAAACAATGTTTAGCTCAATTGAACTTTCCCTTTGTCATTATGATAGGAAATTATTAACAATAATTCGTAAGTCAAATACTTTATTTTTTTCCGATAATAATGAAGACAAAATATATCCTTCTTTAAAAAAATAAATTGAATTAAAGTAAAATTAAAAAAAAAAAATGGAAGTAGTTCCCTTTTTGTAGCTATTTCAATGATGTTATTTTTAAGGCAATGATTATGGTAACAATTTTATATATAATTATTTATACTTTTAAAAGATAAATTAAAAATAAACCAAATGTTTTTTGCTTAAGCATCAAAATAGAAAATTTTACATAATTAGCTTAATTGAATAATTATTATAAATGAGGTAATAAATAGAGATAATTTCCACACAATTTCGTAAGCAATGAATCTGGCATATATTATAAATTATTTAACAATAATTAATACAATATATACATGTCATACGAATTCTTCATCTTCACATTTCTTCTTCTTCTATATTATCACAATGGTACATATTCACGGACTTGGGCCAACGTTTCTACATCGACGGTCTGTACAAACTGGTCAAACTGACTTTGACCAATACTTCTTTGTAACTCCTGCATCTAATTACAAAAAATAAATTTACTTATAACTACTCAGTTTATGGACTAAAAGATCTTTATTTATTTTCCAAGCTTTAAATCTTGCTTAAACCATTTTCAAAGAGTTGTTACAATAAAATATATTTAAAGCTAGTTCTAGATAGTGAGTTTAAATATGTATAATACAATAGACTAATTACATTTATACATACATTTAAAATTATGACTTAAGTTCCACATATTTTATAAAGCCAACTTTTTTTTGGGTTAAGTTTCACGATATAGCCAGCACTGGAATGCAGGAGGTCTAATCTCATGATAACTTTACAAACTCTATATCTCTATAATGTCTGCATAAGTATAATTAGATCAAGATTTCATTTCATGGTAAATTTAACTTAGTTATTGCACTAGATGGGTATGTAGATTCTATGGGGCTCTCCACCCTAAGCCATCAAGACCCTTATAGCTGCTACAGGTCTATTGTGGCACCCGAAAGTTGGAGTAGCCTCTCCGGTCTTGCCCCTGAACTTTGGAATCGGGGAGGCTACTACATTGTCGGTTAAGAACATGTCTCGAGTTCTATCTGATTTATTAGACTTAATACTCCCGAGAGAGGCCCCTGGGTGAGGCTTGCGGGCGTCAAATTCTCCTCTCCAAAGAGGCGAAATCTCAGCCATACGAGCCCCTTTCACTGGCCAGAACATGCAGTGCTGTTTCCTCTTCTTCCTGACAAAACCTACACGGACTATCCATTGTCAGGCCCATGCGGTGCATATGGTTATTAAGTTACAATGGCCAGTGTGGAGTTCAAATGCTATCCTCATAGCCATCCGGCCTTGTTGGACTAATTCTGCAGTTATTCTGGACAGTAGCTATGAATAAACGTTTTCGCTTGCCTTTGGCCTGGGGTTGCTTGGTCTGATGGCTGCACTCCATTTGCGATGCCGCAGAACTGTTCAAGTCCGATGAGGGGACCTATGGAACCCATCCCGGGCTAGGCGATCTGCTCTGAGACCCCAGTTCCGGTACTCAAACTAGGAAAACCTTATTACGGCTACTAATTTTCCTGAATAATAGCATTTATTATATACTCAATAAAAATTACCTGTGACTTAAAATACTCTTCTAAAATGATAACGTGTACGGGATCCTTTAAAGCTAACTGCTTCTTCCTATAATCGTGCTCTGTTTCAAAACTTCCATTGTCATCATTAAGCGAACAAAATTCGTTTTCACTATAATAAAGAGCACTGAAAAAAAAAAAATCAAAGAAATTCTGAATAAATAAAATATTAAGATAGTGGACAATAAAAAAACTGTGACAAACTGATTTACTCTATGTGTAATCCATTTTCATCAGTTCTTGTTATGTCATTCAAAACTTCGGAAACGGCTAGGAGTATACCACAAAATTTGTTGTATACAAAACTACGGAAAAATAAACATTAAAAATCATAAGCAATATTGTCATAAAAAAAAAACAATCTAATGTTTCAATTAAAGTATAAAACAAACAAACCTTGAATTTGCAGTTAATAAAGACGCCAATGCAAGACCTAACAATTTCTTTTTTTCTAACTGAGATACTAAAGGCATTTTATCCAGCCAAACATCTATTATTTTATTTAAAACTAAATCGGGACTTTGATTAATATTCACGCTTACTTTATTAATAACCTACAATTAAAATAAATAGAATCAGCTCAGAAAAAAACAAAGTCACTACTCAAAGTGAAACATAAATCAAACAAAAAAGCAAACCTCAATAAATATTTCTTTTGATACTAATAATATTCTGGATAAAATAGAAAGATAGAGGGACATTAACATTGGAAATTCTTCTCCTTGGTATATTATCCTAAAATTTAATCAAATTATATATTAATTATTTACATTCTTAGTTAAATTTACAAAAAAAAAATTGAATATACATACTCGAATATCTTTGGTAATAATGGTTTCAATAGGTTTGCAGAAGTGATAGGATTAACTTTAATAAAAAGTTCGAGTAAACGCATCACCATCAGTACACCTTCTGATTGCATATCAGTCAACATATCCGCACAACAATGCACCAACGTTTCTCCATATAACTAACATAAGATATTAAAAACAAGATTGCTATATATTTCTTAATTAAATATTTTATAAATTTCAAACATTATATTTTTAAGTTCTTACGAAGTTTAGGGACTGGTATTCTTTTAATTGAATGAATGGATTTCATTGAGCCAACAAAAATTAAGTTATTACCTGAAGTAATTCATTCGGGGCAAGAAGTATATATGCACTTATTATTGATAGACAACATCTCAAGTGTTCCGAATTTCCTTCTGAAATATTATAAACATTTAAGAAATTTGGAATAACTGCTAGGTAAGTAAACAAACTCGTATTGAAATCGTATTAAACAAAACAAACTCTATACAATATTATCGCATCACTTAAAATTCTATGAATTGTAATCTTTGAAAGCGTGTTTTAATTTTAATAAGTATATTCAACGTTTTAATAATTATCTTATAAATAAATCAATAATTCTATTAATCAAAATTCATTTGGAATTTATGAGGAAAAATGTATTTTCTAAGTTTTTATAATCTTTGAAAATCCTATATAGGCCAAATCTAAAGTTTTGACTATCTGCCTAAAAATGCTGAAGCTAGTTCTTAGACTTAAATTTTGAACCACAAGCAATTTTAATATTCCTGAAACCACCTCAACGCTCACTTGGTCGAAATTTTTCCTTCTTCTTTGCACACATAAATTCCGCATTTTTACTTTCTTTTCTTGTAAGAGATAGTACTGCGATCGTGTCAGATTTGCGGAAATGCGTTTTCACCGTTAAGGATGTTTTGACGCCCTTGTTTAGTTGGACTGGCCATAAAATGGAGTGGGGATTTTACTTGATACCTAAGGGGTCTTATGTGGAGCTTAAACTAATTGACAGACCCCAAATACCCCTTTTTTAAAAATGTTTTCAGAAAAATGTTTCAATAAAACTGATACGTTGCTCTATCTATGCATCAAACATCCAAAGTTTAAAGAAAATCTTTGTAATGTTTTTGGGAAAAATACAAAACTTAATAATAACCTATTGTATAAAATCGCACTTCCGGTTAACCGATTTTCTTTAAATTTGCAATTCTATCAACGATTTTAATATTTATTAATATTATGAAGGTGGTAAAACTATATATTTTACTGAAATGGTACTTTAGAGCAAAGCATAACGCTACTGTTTCCCCAGAACTACCAAAAAAAAAAAAAAAAATCATACCTGCGAAGTCCTATACTACTGCTGTAAGCGACTATTGCGATTTTGTCAAATTTTCGATCTCGAGTTTACACCGGAAAACACGTTTTGAGGTCCTCTGAGTCCGAATATGTGGTTTTTAGAAAATGGTCTCTCTGTGTGTATCTGTGTATGTATGTGAACAGGATTTAAAGAAGTTTTCGGGAGGATAAGATATGCTTCCTTCAAAAAAAGTCATTTTTCAATTTTAGATTCTCCCATTTATATAAAATTGAAGGTAAGTAAACACTTAGTAAAGATTATAAGTTTGGAGAAAATTTGTCAATTATAACTGTGTAATCCGCACTAAGAGAAAGTCGTGTGAGTGTTTCATATCAGATTTTTTTTTTTAAGTCGCAATAGGTTTGACTTTATTGGCCACTTCCTCCTATGCATCCCCCATAATGAGGAGTCAACACTTGAATGATGTGATAATTTTGCACAAATAAATGATCATGCAAAAAAAAAGAAAACAAAAAAAATTCTAACCCAAAAGAGGTGGCATATTTCTAAACAATTGCATAATAGCTGGAGTAATTACTGCCGTGTTTTCTACAACTACTTGCCACAATTCCAATCCGTCTTCCAATAAATAAACGTGACAGTCTTGGTGAACATCAGTACTTAATGAAATTACAGAAAGAATAAAATTTGTTACATCCTCCGAATCGTTTATTTTTCCTAACGCCTGAAAAAAAAAGTATGTATATATATTATAAAGAAAACAAAATTTGGGGAAAAAATCAATTACAGAGTGGGAATAAAAAGTTTATAACAATAATATAAAGTTATACCTTTACTAGATGTACTAGAGTAGCCACAACGGCACAGCGAAGCATATTATGTGGTTCGGATTCATGCCAAAGTAGAGGCAAATAATGAATAAAACTGTTATAATGTGGTTCTATAGCTACACCTACTCTTTCTACGATAAAGGATAAAACGCTTAAAACTCGCATCTGAAATTAGGAAATTACATAATGATGATTTTTTATTTTTTTAATACAATTTTAAAACATTCATACTTTAGGCCGGCTCATGTTGGATTTCAAAAAGAGAATACCGGCGCAAGAAAAAAAATTTTTTTTAAGTTTTTCAAAAAAAATTGTACAGTTTCCTAAATGTTTGCTGGAGAAAATATTCTTTACGTACCACTTTTTCTGAAATTCTGCTTTTACCAGAATTACATTTTCAAAACAATTTGGTGTGAAACACTTGTATGACATTCTCTTATTGTAGTAATACATTTATAAAATTGAAAATTTTTTTTAAATTAGAAAGTTCATTCATTTGCCTAAACATAAATATTGAGTAGTGGGTGTACATGTACCTACCCAAGGCAGGTAATAAATAGTTCAATGATTACATTGTAGAAGATAACAATAATTTATAAAAAAACAAAAATACAAATACAAACATTATGTTCAAGGAATATTATTTGAAATGTTAAAATAAAAGTGATAGGCATAAATGGCAGATGTGGTGCTGTTACCTAAACAACGGGATGTCGAGTTTGAACTTTCTGTGATTTTTCGTTTTTGAGATGCTTTGTTCACAGACAAACCTTCGCTAATAACAATTCGTTAAATTCAATTCGAAAATGTGACACTAATGCAATCTTGTTACAGAATGAGAGAAAGTAACACGAGGATTTCAATCGAGGTATGTTGAATCAATGGAAAACATAGCACAAACGCTAAAATTACATTAAGTTCAAAATTGATATTCCATGTAGATATATTGCTACTACGTTGTCAACCAAGGGACAAGACATCTGTATAAAATATAATGAAGCTCCCTTATCACGAACGGATTCAGCAACGTATCTCGGGGTTGCATTGGATAATAGATTGACGTGGAAGAATCACGTAGAGAAGTTAGCGCAACAGGGAGAAAGCAGATTACGGCTTTTGAAACGACTAGCTGGTGGAGCTAAATCCACCCCTATTCCGGCTATGGAAATTCAGACTGGAGTGGAGCCACTAAGCTTCCGAAGGGAAATGGCTGCCATTAATATGTTTGAGAGAGTAAGGCGCTTGACGATTGAACACTGGGACTCACAAGAAACCTCCGCGCCTAGGTTAAAAACCCAAAAGCCCCTAGCCAGTAAAGTTGAGGAAATAAGTGCACAAAACGGGCTTCAATCGGAAGCGAGGATGGCTTTCCCGGACATCCTCTCGCTAAAGCAGAAACATGTGGCAGAATCCAAGCTGGATCTCCTTCAATCGGTAAATAAAGCCGACACCCCCGAATGGGAATTGCGCGCACTGGCTCAAGAAACCATATGTACGCGTTACCCCGCTGAACAATGGCTGCATTTATACACAGATGGCTCTGCCCAATCAAGTAATGCAGGGGCCGGAGTATACTGTGAATCTTTCTCGCTCTCTGCGCCGGTTGGTGCAAATTCCACAAATTTTGACGGAGAAGTCAAGGCCATTTCAAAGGCTTTAATGGAAATGGCAAAAAGGACAACTCCACCTAAGTTAGTAATTTTTGTGGATTCCCAGGCGGCCAATATTAGCAGTTTCCAGCAGGGAGGTGATCGAGGCAAGGAAACATGTAGACAAGTTGATCTCAGGTGGATGCCATGTGGTTCTGCAGTGGATTTCTGGCCACTGAGGCCTTTTTTGGAACGACCATGCTGACAAATTGACGCGGCAAGAAGCGTTACAACAGCAGCCGCATCCACCTCTTCCACTCTCCTCTGCTAAACGCATCTTAAAAACCCCTTATAAAGGAGCTGGTAAGAGCGAGACAGGCGAGCCAGGCTGAAGGAAAGTCATGGGGGAATCTCCTCGTTACTCCCCTCGCACAAGCACTGCGCCATACTGAAATGGTCGCAGCCTTCAGGATGATGACGGGGCATGATTTTTTGCAGGTCCACTTGTTCCGCATTGGAATAGTGGATAGCCCTAATTGTCCCCTATGCGGGATTGAAGATATGGACGCCCAACACCTGCTTCGTTGTGTAGGTTTGGAAGATGTACAGAAGAATGATTTGGACGATCGCAAATACGCGAGCAGATTATATTGGGTTGCAAGGCGCCGAATGATGAGAAGTCAATAAGGGCGCGGGCGTTATAAAAAAAAATAGATATATAGATATATTTGTATCAAATGATATACGAGTATGTACGTGTATATATACAAATCTTCAAACAACGATGTATAAAGTGGCTCTGTAACTAAGACTGTTTCATCACTCATGTAATACTGAAAACTAGAAGGGTAAAAATGAAGAGATTTGTACAAAATTTGTCAATAGTCAACTAAGAATTACAAAAAGAACGTCATGAATGTTTCACATCAATTATTTAGGGCTACTTTTAAAGCTTAGCCCCCCTAATCACAGCCATTAATTGTTTCGTAAATGAATGAAGGGGAATTAAAAAAAAAAGAGTTACCTTAGTATCACATTCTTGAGCCTCCTTCAATAAATCGAACAATAAAGTGAACGTTGGTTCGAGATATTTAAGAAAACTTTCAATATTAAATTCAAAAACATCAACAACAATTCGTATAGTATTTGCAGCAGTCAGTCTTACAACCATATCTTCACTGGATTTTAATAATGGTATCATTGCCTCGTATATCATTGGATGTAGATCACTAGATAATTTAACTCCAGTCCAACTTCCAATGAGCCATGCAACTCTTCTTCTAATTATACGATAATTACTACCTTGTATTCCTAATTCGGTATGTAAAGTAGTAGTAAACCATTCATCAAAATTTACCTTTAAAAAAAAGTTTAAGGTTGACACTATAAGGTACGACACTGCTAAAAAAAAAATTTGACACGATTACAATACTTCCTCTTACTAGGAGTAAGAGGAAGTAATAATATGTGAAATTTAAAACAACTATTACCTCATCGTATAAATCGAATGCTGCAATTCCTACTGCGTTATAAACAGCATCTTTATATAAAATTGCAGGAATGTCATCTGGTGATACCAAGGCATGATTCTCCCGTACTAACTCAACCACTAATGGTGCTAAAGTGCTACGATATTCATGAAATATAGTGGCAAAGAGAGATTCAATACAGGGCTACAAAGCACAATAAAAAACCAATTAACGTTCGCAATTAAAAAATCAAAAATATTGTCTAAATTTTTGAAAAAGTAATTTTACTCTAATTCAAAAGCGTAAAATCTCATTATGATAATTAGAACTTAAACATATCTGAAACTTACCCTTAATGAATACTTCCATGTTTCTCCACTCTCATCCATGGCTTGAAAAAATAAAATAATTTTTAAATTTTAATAAGCTGTAACTACTAATAAATAATTCAATTTCGTATAAAAAGGAAATCAAACTATTCAAATTTTAAGAAAAATTTAATCAATATTAACAATTATACCTAATCTATCATACTTATTTTCTCTTAATGGTTTAAGAGCAGATTTTTACTACTCCACATTTCAAATTTTCAAAATGAGTTTTTACCTGAAATATGTTTTGAGGTTCCCTGAATACGTATGAATTTTTTTTAACAAAAGAAATGTATATAAAATGGGTAGATTGAATTTTGAATGTGGATCGGTCCGCAATGCTGGATAACATCTGGTATTTTATCCGTCTCAGCATGCACATTTCTTATATTCCTGACCGGTTTCGGATTTTCACCCATTGTCAGAGCAAATTTATTAAGTTCGTGTAGAGAGTTCACTTCAACGCAATGTTTCTGTTACACTCGACACAAAGTTGGTTTGTTGATGTACGAGGTATGTGCGGGGCATGCTACGACGGATAAAATATCAGACACTGATTTTCTTTCAACTTTATTTATTCTCCTTACATAACCAAGAAATAACGTATTTATCTCAAAATAAAAAAAAGCGACATTTTATTTTATTGGTACTCTGGAAGAGCTTTCAGTAAATATCAATTCAATTAGTTAATTGAAAAATGTTGATGTAAAAATCTAGAATTCGAATAAAATTAGGTAAATGGTATTGGGAATAAGAGCAATAGAGAATAATACTTTCTCTTCTGTAAATAGAGTTATTGCAATCAGATTTTAGAAATTAGATGTTCACATACATATTTAAATCGAACATTGCTCTAGGATGTTATGAACAGCTCTAATACGCTACGAAAAAAAATTCAAACGTGATAATCCGTTTGTATATTAACTACAGCAAATGTTATATAGCTGTTCCTGTTTTTTTTTTTAAATCCTATGATTTTCTCTAAAATCACTACACATATGGATTTATTTGTTCAATTACATTATGTGAAACATTTTTCTAAAAATAATAATACTCGATTCTAGGGGAAGCGAATTATAAATTTGTATTCAAAAACGAAAAATATCAAAAAATTCAGACTTGAAATTCAATTAGGTATCATCAGCGGATCCGATATGAATGCTTAGACTGAAATCCGTCAACAACAAGTACGAATACTCTGTGAATAGTTTTGCAATGTTTCCAATTATCGAAAACGGCTCCAAAGATTTTCTTTATTGGTGTACTAATCAATCAAAAATAGCTTTTTATTTAAACCTTTTCAAAAAAAAAAAAAAATTGCTTTGAGAATGGTTCTGTGGAGCTGCGAACATTATGTTTTCTTCTAAAGTACCATTTTGAAATAAATTAGTAAAAATCATTAAATGCGCAAACGGAGCTGTAAATAATCCTCTCACGAGCTATTTCAATAAATTCTACGATTCTACTGTCTGATCAGATTAAAAATTCAAAATATGAGAATATATGTCAACTAGGAACCACGAAATACAGTAAGGGAAGGTTATTTGTAATTGCTTCAAACAAGTTTTTTTGATTTAACTGAAACTTCCAGAACTATTCTATTGAGACATTGCAAAATAGACATTAATAGCTCCTACTAACCAAAGGCTTCAGGATCGGAATCCCATAGAGCTAAATCCTGGGGCGTAAGTATAAAATAATGAGTAATTAATTTTCGACAAATCTCTGTTAAAGTTGTTGTATCGAAAAATAATTGTTTTATGTGATGTGCCTTCAATGATAGTGGTTCTTTTGTATCTAAAAATAAGGTTAATTTTTTGTTAATGCTAATTTTTGTAAATTATACTAATTTATTTTTGTATTTTCATGTAAAATAAAAAATAATTACACTAACCTTCAATGACTTTAGCTGGTCTAAATTCAGGACACAATATTAAGGCTTTTATCAGATTGAAACATTGAATTAAAAATCGTTCAAATAAATACGGTTCTCCTTGGGGTGTAAAAGCATAATAAACGGTGAATTCAAGGGAAAAAGAAATATATTCAACAAAAGAAAACGGATGAAATTCTAAAAGGCTCAATAAAACATTAGTTAGCCTAATTATAAATTTTTTGGCAAGTTCTTCAGTTAAAGATTTTAAAGATGGCCCTGAAATAAATAAGATTAATAAATTTTAAATTATTTGTATAAAAAATGAAATTATTCGTCAAATAAATTAGAAATGTGGCATTCACTAATACAATTAAGAAGATAAATCAGTTTAACAACAAATACACTTCATATTAATTTAGATAAATTTTGAGAGATTTCATAAGACATTCACATGATACTGAGAGAACATTTTTTTAAATAATAATAAAAAAAAAAAGAAGTTTTTATTGAAGAACTTATCGATCTTTCTTAATAATACAAATTCAATATTGTGTTGATAGTTGAAATTAAATGACAAAAAGTCCTGATATGTAATATGTGTATAATACAGTAACGCGCTTTCAACCTGGGAAAGGTGTTATCTTGAGAATGACCTGGCTCCTAGGTGGAAAGCTCGATACTGAGTAATAAAGTGTTTTATATATATTATATATCAGAACTTTTTATCGTTTAATTTCAACTATCCTATTTTGTAAAAGCTTTTAAGTCCAATAAACAAAACAAACTTATAGTGTTGAATATTGGTTCAATTAAAAAAAAAAAAAGGTAAATGTTTCAACAAATATATTTTGTTTTTCAAGGCATAAAATGTTCAGATATGAAAAATTAAACAGTTTTAACAAAACCAACATTACACTAATACTTTAAGCTTAATATAATGAAAATAAAGTGAAATTAAATAATAATAACTTTCAAGATCAGATAAAAAAGGTTTTGGAGAGGTTTTGTTCTGAAGAGTGTTTTTTGTTGATTCCTTTTTATTTTATGTCTAAAATGGAAGTGTAATATTGGATCTTTGTTTTTAAAATTTTACTTTTAATTTATGGACAATTTTTATGCTTGGAAACAGACAATATATTTGTCAAAACGTAGACAAATTTATAGTTCATTTATTTTTCTGTCCGAACCTCAATATTATATTTATACTAAATCATTTAGTTTTTGGATTACGTCAGTTGCTGGAAGGCCTTTCTGTTGAAATACTCAGTTACAAATACCAAAAATGTTTAGAATAAAAAATTGTATCTAATAAAAACACTTACATATTGATAACATAGCCTTAGCTCTTTCAAATACAAGTTTTAAGAATAAATTTACATGACGAGATTCATTAGGCCTTTTAAATCCATGAACCGTCAGTTTTTCTAATGTCTTCAAAGAAAGTAAAGCATTCTCTAATGTTTTTGTTGCATCATCCACATTTTCTTGTACCTATGCAATAAATGTTTTAGTTTGAAGAAAATTAATTTTTTCATTTATTTTTCAATAAGATTAAGAAGTAAGAAATGAATCTTTTAGATGCAGTTAGTTGGATGTCCTCAGAGCTTGAGGCGTAACTATTAAGGCAAAACACCGCAGAGAAGGAAACCAACCAGACAACTTAAATATATTTTCCAATAATTTCTAGTCCTATATTGCTTGTCCCCCACGTGTTAGCCAAGTGGCTAGCTCCGTGGGGCTCCGTTTTATGGAGGCAGGCTTTTTATGGGAAGGATCATACGTTGACCTAGCATCTTGAGAAAAAAATGTACAGCTACATCTACTGGCGAAGGCCAGAAATAAACCACCACATTTTGTGGTGAAGGAAACCACGGCATGCTGACCACATACCATCCTACAAAAAATTGCCGGCTAGCAAGCCTTGACCTCTTTATGGGCTTTTGCAACAAATTGTTTTGTTTATTTTCGAAATTGCTACATAACAAACTGAATATTACTGATAAAGATTACAATATCCTCTCTATCATAAGCATATTTGCTATGGCAATTTTATCTCTAGTGTCCTTAGATAAAGCTGAAAACTGAGATGCACAAGAGGCCTGACTGCGTTAACCCCCCCTGTAGGACCGCAATGACTAGAATTACCTAAGATGAAATGATAATATTGAAGAACATGCAAGTCCATAACTGCTGTTGAAGTTGGCAATTTATTTTTGAAAAATATGTTAGAGTATGTACAGTAAGCTCTTTTGTTTTGTTTGAAATTTTGAATAAATTGGGTATTACAAGTTTAGGAAATATTTCTATTAAAGATAAAATCAAAAACTAGTGATTGAGTTGCCTTAAGAGTTTAAAAAATGTTCAATAAAGTTAATGTGTATATGTTGGATATGGAGATTTTTCTTTTTGCATTACTTCTTTAAAGTCAAAATTACATCAAAGTCATGGAGTTACATCCAGGAGAATATTTTTCTATATGTTGTGATATTATAGTCTGTTATACAACTTCACTAAGTATTGAAGTTTCCTCTGGTGAGGGGAATTTCCATTGAATATAATGAAATTTATCTTAAAAAAAAAAAAAAAAATGGTATTGCGCCATTTTATACGCAAACTACAAATCAACAAACACTCATTATTCATCATTATTAGCTAATGCAGGAGAACTTATAATTAAATATCTCAACTCTGTTACTTTGATATTCACACCATAACGATTTTTTTATTTTTTTAAATAAGATTTCAGGATGAAATTCCGTGAAGATCTCTTCGAGACGAAACTAAGAAATTACTGAATAAAGTCTACATATGCATTAATGAACAGTAAATTATAAAAATAGCTTAATAAAATAAATTTACCTTTAGGAAGAATAACTGGCAATGAGCGTCCCAGACAGAATATACTGTTGGATATATATGGGCAGATAAATCTTGGAACATTCTCCTATCACCACTTAGCCTTTTAGATGACAATACCTTCACAACCTGGTGCAAAACAAGCAGAGATCTATGCTGCACAATGCCATCTTCGCTTTTGATTGCTTCCATGAGCGTTGGAATTAATTCTTGCCATTGTCGAGGACAATCATACCTAAGAAATGTTTAGTCAATAAAAATAATTTAATAATTAGTATATTTAATATATATAAATACGATAGCTTTAAAAAAATTATTAAATAACCTGGCTATTTTAGCCGTCAAAATCGCAAAGTGTCTTGCAATTTGTTTAATTGGTTCACCAAAATTGGAAATGAGGCTTTGCCGGATAGCTATTTTTTCATTTTCTGGTATTGCACTAAAAAAATATAATTAAAAAAATAAAACATGAGAATACAGAGATAAGTTTCGCATAATTATTTACAATGTACAATAATAACTTTCTTCTATTATTTTTTAAAAATTATTATACACACTTCGGAGCTGATGGTCTCCAGTATTTGTCAACTCCATTTTTAAAATATAATACGGCAAGTAATCTCACATCCACATCAAAAGAAGTATTACAAAATACGTCCTAGGAAAAGTATAAAATAAAAAGTATTAAAAAAAAACTTTTTTTAAAGTAATTTCCACACCGAACTATACGGCTGCATAACTAAGTACTTTCAAAAACACGACTTGATTGAATTACAAAAAACAAATTGCAGTATTTTACCTTCAGTATAGTATAAAATCCTGGCTGAGTTTCCCATTCTTGCAGCTTCTGTTCGGCTGGTTTTAAAATTTCAGCATTTTGACTTACAGCTCTTTGTAATGTGTCCAAAACAATGTTATGAGCAGAATTTACTTCCATTGCAGAAGCTTTAAGAATTATCTTTAAGAATCTTATATCCTTACATCTTAAAATTAATTAAACTCAATAAAAACTAAGCTATCAACAGCCATTAATTTCTGATTCGGATACTTTTAGCTAAGACAGCAACCACAAAGTGCTAACTAGTGATAAATAACCTTCCTCGAAAAACCTAGGAATAAACTCTTTAACATGACATTCGCATGTGCCCGATTGGGGGAAAAAATTTGCAAAAAATGAGTAGCTAATACTTGTATACGGCAAATTAATATTTGCAAGAAAGTGTTGTAAATATTTCTAAAGAATTCATTTAATTATTTGTGTTTTCCAATTTATAGTTAAACCTCTCAATTATTAGGTTAGCTTTTAGCCTTTTTTGTGGTGGTATTTTGTATTTTCGAGTTGGGAAACACGTGGTTGTTTCAAAATGCGTATTGAAACGTGTTATTTTTGTTCCTCCAAGATATATCCTGGACACGGAATACAGTTTGTCAGAAATGACTGTAAAGTAAGTATATTAAATCTCTTATTTCCATTATTTCTTAACTTTTCCATAATTGCATTCATCTACATATATAATAAGATTAAACCTGGAAGATTTTTCACTTTTTTTAAAATAATATGTTTAAAATAATAAAATAGACAGAATCAGCATATATATTTTTGACAAAAATTGAGTTTGTTAATACCCTAAGATATTCTGGTAATAATTTAGAACAAACCATCTTCAAACCCGGAAAATTATTTATACCCTGATTTTCCTCAGGGTGTTGTATATTACCTTATAAATTTCTGGAACCAATCTAGATTTTGACCTGAATTATGATATTCGGTGCTACGACTCTTACCCTATGATATATACAAAGGCCAACAAGCGCGAAAAAAAAAGATCATCTATGCTTCTTCTCAAGAATAAAGTGGTGGATGGAAACTTGTAACAAAGTTACATACGTATACATATATTTTATATTGTCTACAAATTTGGTTATAAATTTGTCTTAAATTTGGAAACAGTCTTGCTACAGAACCGTGTAAGTAAATCGAAAATACACATATGTTTATTCTCCAATAAGGAAACAAAAAGGTGAAGAAATTATACAAGTTGAAATCATCACGATTGTGAAGTACAACTGCTGGTTTTAAGATGTTAATGCTTTTTTAAATTTAATCCTAGATATTCAAGTTCTGCCGTTCCAAATGCCATAGAGCTTTTAAGAGAAAAAAGAATCCGAGAAAAGTAAAGTGGACAAAGGCCTACAGAAAGACAGTGGGCAAAGAATTAGCGATTGATCCTTCTTTTGAATTTGAAAGGCGACGCAACATTCCTTTGAAATATGATAGGGAATTTTGGCAAAAAACAGGTAATTTTGCATACATTTTGTATAGGCAAAGCATCATACGAGATTCTATTCAGAGTTAGTGCTGAGTGATTTATGCATTACTAAAGTGTAGTTTTTATTTAAATATTTTCAATATTTCAGTGGAGGCTATAAAAAAAATTGAAGATATTAAATTAAGAAGGCAAGGTACATATATAATGCAGAGGTTAAGAAAAGCAAGGGCATTAGAGGAACAGCGGGATATTCGAGAAGTTCAAAGAGATTTGTCATTAATCAGATCTCCTGCTGCGGGTAAGTGTCCAAGAATGAAATATAACTGATTTATACGTGTTAAAAAAAAAATGCTTCAATTTTATTTGTACTTCAGGCTTGAAAGAGAGGCAAGTTATGGAGGAAGGAATCGTTGAAGAAATTCATGATTCTGACGTTGACATGGATGGTGATAATAATGGTGAATCTAAAGAAATGGAAGTAATGGAATAATTTATTCTGTTTCCTTTCAACATTGTTTTTGTTGGCAATTATAAAATAAAATGCTCTTGTAAAAACTTGTATATATTATTTTAATTTTGTATCCATAATATCGAAAATATATTCATTAGAAAACCAAAGAAGTATTTCATTTTCATTCCCATATTAAACGAAAAATAAAAAACAATGCAAAAATTACTAGACAAGTATCAATGGAACATTTACTTCGGCAATTAGAATTCATAATCGTCTATCGCGTTTTGCAGTAAGAACTCATGACTATTTAAACTCTAAGGTAGTTTCAGCATTCAATTGAGGGATTTCGTAATTACTTTGTGTATTGAACAGGGTAATTCAAAAACGAAAAGTCGTCAAATCTGACATTAAGTTTTTTAGCAGGATACCCGCCGCGAAGGTTTGGTTCCAAATTTTTAACCGGAAGTATCGCTTTATTCATTTTTTTCTGTCTTCTTCAACGAGAGTGAAACAAAGTTTTAATATAAATAATAGTTAAAGTTAGCTCTTGGTTAATAAAGTTTTAAATATAATTTTCCATTTTTTTTTTTAAATAAAGTTTTATTATGTTTACAAAAAAAGAATAATCTTTTTATTTTCTTAAGTATAGATACCCTATTGAAGATAGGCTAAGTCCCGAAACATTTAGAGAAAAACTAAACAGGCTCCATTTGTTTACAATCCAGACTAAAAAAAAATCCCCAAAAAATAAGGATTAAAGAGTTTTAAAATTCTCGGTTCTTCCATTTTTAAGTTATACGCACATACATATGCAGACAGACATTGATGTCTGCAGATTAATGAGAAAGATAAAAGCGGAAGCTCTTTTTCAGCGGAAGGAACCATGAAACATGGATGAGGTGAAAACTCAATTGCGAGTTTTTTATCTACGCCACTTTAGCCCAGTATTATTCAGCCATTGTAATGTAGCTGGCGTCTTCAATTGAGGGTTAGTAATATTTAATTAATGTGTGGGCATCTAAAAAGATGATCCGCTGTGTTTTCCTCCGCCGTCGTACACAACTAACGTGAAGAACCTGCCACTCCTCTCCTATGAAGGTGGTGTTGTGTTAATCGTGACCGGAGCTAAACTGCCAAGGCTCTAGGGAGATTTAAGGGAAGTCGTTTTTTGGGATTGTACAGAAATTGCGAACATATGATACAAATGCAATGCTTATTTTTAAAGCGAAAAAAGTTAAATAAAGAATTAGAACTACGAAGAACTAAAATTAGAACAGACAGTTTTTGTACTAGAGAAATATAGTTCATCAAGAAAAGAAGTGGGGAAAAAATGTAGCAAGAACCACCTGTATGTTGAATCTAGTTCTATTCAATATTCATATTAGGACAAAAAACTCGAAATATATTGCCATTGTGAAGAATCAGCTGCTATATCTAAAATGAAGTCTAACGGTCGGAAGAATAGAACAAAGACCTCTCGCCACAGAAATGGTCTTCTGGCGAAGGGCATCATCAAGGTTGTAAGGCATAAAAAACGTGTAGATAAGGCAAAGAACGGAATTTAAAAGTAGTACACTGGCATGGTTTGGGCTTATTAAAAGATTCCAACTAGAATATTTAAGGTGGAATAAGTTCTTGGAGAAATTTAATAGGCGTGATCTGGGGGAAGGGTGTGCTTCTTGAATTTGCGGTTGAAGAAAAGCATTAAAATAAAAAAATCTTGATTGATTGGCAAAAATATTCCGATTTTCACCATTTTTTATGTAGTTTTCAGATTTCCTTAAAAACCATTTAACTTTAAAAAAAAATATGTAGAAATTTAGTCATAACCAGTGGCATGGATTTATTCTGTAACCAAAAGCTTGAATTTATCTACAATGATTTATGAGACAAGCGGCTTCCAAGCTAAGGAAAGCTTTTTCTTTCTTTTTTATAATACTGCGTTTGTATCACATTTTCGAACAAGAAGTTCTCTTCAGAAATACATGTTTTAAGGTCTTCTTAATGCGAAAAAGTATTCTTAGAAACTGATGTTCGGCTTGGCTCACACAAAAAACGACGATTTTTTCCAGAGTGGTAATTTCGTTTTATCGCGATTTTCTTTGACTATTTTACTTAAGTTTTATTTGAAAGATTTTTCCGATAAAATTTATTTCAGTCGGTTTTGAGAAACGGTGACTTTAGATTTCTCTCTTTAAGTTCTTCTTAGTCGATATTATAACTGTATTAAGAACGTTACATAACAGATATTTATTTAAGTTAATATTTGTTTAAATTCTTGTCATGAACGAAAAATAAAATAATTGTTAACGACATAACGATAAATGAAACAAAATAATTGCATCATAGAAGAATATTAACTTTACTTTTCTGTGGAATTAAGAGGCTTATACTTTCTCGAAATGCAAAGGGCGCTGACCATTAAAAACTGTCCACTGTGCGACAGCCCCCTAAGAATGTTATCGAAATTTAAGCTCGAAATGGACCCACTTCGGGTTATTCCGATCAATATCCTGTTTTTCCTCGGAAGAAGCATTACCGGGATGCTTGTAGTGAAAAATTAGTACGACCAAGAAACCTTCTCTTAATATTACTAGAATTTTGGTTTGTTTCTTGTACTGAAAAACTTTTACAAAATATAGTTAAGAAGTACTATGTCTTCTAAATAAACTTCTTTGATGCTTTTTTTTTTATTGGATTTCAAATAATCTACTTTAGTATTATTACCCTAGAACTTTCGGGACGATCCCATCTTCAGTAGGGTCTGTCCCCATGTCTGTGATGGGATTCGTCCCGAAACATTGGAGAAAATACTACCGAAATACATATTTATTTAAAATTCTGATCTAGAAAACCAACAAAAATGCATCAAGAATTAACAAACAAGGAAAGGTTGACAATTAGGTGGAATAGTTTTAAAATACTTTTCTTGTGCTTAGTCGTATTACTATTACAAAAAAAAAAAAATATTGACTACAAGGTAAACGAAGAAACTACACTTCCAACCGAACATAATAAACTAAAAATTAATTTTTTTTCACATAAATAAATTCCACTGAACTAGATTATACCATATTATGAAACTTTCATATAATTTTCTTTATTACATTTCTCATTAGTTCGAATTAACAAATTTTCTCAAACCTCTAAATTTTACTGAATAATTAGTTGCCTTCAATATTATATAGGCTGGTAACAAAAAGGCACTTTAGAGGATAGGTTGATTGTTATCCCAGCTATACCTAAAATAGTTTCACACAAAATGATAACCGCCTGCTGTCGTTGAGTATATCGCGGAAACCTGAAAAAACGGTTCAAAAATTCCTACTTCTTTTAACACATTTTCTTCTGATACGAATTCCCGTTACCTATTTAATTCTCAGAAGCAGTGTACCTGGGATAACTTTTCCTAAATAACTTTTCTCAAAAAAATGTTTCGAATAAAAAAATAGATGTATGATGATATATATAAAGTTTAGAGGAAATCTTTGGAGTTGTTGTTTTTGAGATAATCGTCAAAAACAAAAAAAAATCTATACAATAAAATGGAACTTCCGACTGAGGGATTTGATCAAAATGTTCTTGTCAGATTCCCTGGTGATGGCCAAAAGAATATCTGAATAATATTATTCACTAAGAGAACTTGAAAACATGCATTTCTTGTGATAACTCAATTTCGAAAATTTGACACAAATCAACAAATATACTTTTTCTGTAAAACAAATTGAAGAATGAAAACAAAAATGAACTACTTACCCAACCACATTGTCTTTTGACAATTTAAAATTCTATAAAGGCACTGTTTTGATTAGAAAACTACTGAGCGGTAAAGCACTTAAAAAGTCTATTTCAATTTTCCTTTTTTTTATAAATTATTTATTTCAATATTTATTCATAAATAATTGTATAATTTTAAACAAAAATTAACAAATTCACACAACAAAAATTAACTTTTAGAAGAATCAAGTTTTTTTTCTTAACTTTAATTTTGATCAGGGCCGCTATCTCATAATCATTGAATATAAATTCATTCTTTTTAATGTCATTGGTTATAAAATTTATCTATTTACAACTTATTTTAAAGCAATGGTTGAAAAAAAAAAAATTGAGAAAAAATGTCAAAAATTGATTTTTACATAGTTAAGTAACGGCTTTCCGGCCAGAAGTCTAGATTTTTTTTTTTTTTTTAATAATTAAAAACCTTCGTATTACATAAATCCTATATTTTTGCCGTTTGACCATGAGTCATTCCTTATGTTGGTTAAATAACTGTTATTTTGCAAAATTCAAAAAATTGAGTAATAAAAAATATATATATATTCAAAAGCCACAAATATGAATTGGTCAGTGTGCCATTAATTATAGAAAGTCTTCCTAATTATCCAAGCTGTCCAATTCGTCACTTGCCCATAATGATAAAATTGCTGAGAGTTCGGTTATATTACATGATGTCAAACTAATTAATAACATAATGATATTTTATGAGATATTCAAATTGCATAATCAATGATTTCAATAGCAAACTTCCAAACTGTACAAATATATGAAACAGCACAAAAGTTATAATATTTAAATATAATATGTATTTGTAACTTACATTATAATTTACATACAAATATGATTCTGTATTTACAAATAAACTACAACATATATACAATATTGTAAAATATAACGAGGAAGTGATTCACAACAATGTACATCTTTCTTTTTTTTTTGCTTGTTATACAAACATTACTAATATCTTTAACAGAATCCCAATATGGGATATGGTTACTGTATATGACAGAACAAGTTCTGCTCTAGAAATTCACAAAATATACAATATTTTCAAATACTTTACAAATTCGTTAATTTCATGTATTTATATATACGTATATATATTCATGTACGTATATAACAATAATGGAAAAAAAATAATGGAATTTACTTTGTTAATCACTATCTGATCCGACAAGATTTTTCTTTCTTTTCTTGGCTTGTTTGGGTTTCACTATTTCTTCATCCTAGAAACAAAAAAAAAACAATGTATAAATTATTATTATAAAATATATAACTTAAACAAAAATTAATAAAGTGGTTGAATAATTTTTAGATAAAAAAAGTTACCTCGCTACTTTCATCGCTAGTATCCGAAATAATATCTTTAGCAATTTTTCTTTTGGCTACTGAATTAGCAGGTCTTCTACCCCTACCACTTCCTTTACCACGTCCACTACCTCCTTCATCAACTTCCACAAGTGCGAACAGATTAGAAAACTGACTTTTCTGCGAGTCCGAACAAGCGGATTGTGCTTGCTGCAGTGCTTTCTGCATGACATCTAATTTATAAAGATGCCTTGTTCCTGTACGAAGACGATCAAGGTGGCCAAGTATTCTTTCCGCTGACGGTGCCGCTGATGCTCGTGTACCGGCTCTTTTTCTCTTGTTTGGTGAAGCTACTGCCGGACATCGACTGGATAATAAGGCAGCAATAAGTTCTGCGAGTATATCCTCATGTTCTCGACACCAAGCCAACAAGACGGACACCACAAAAAGGTCACAATTTGGCCCCACATCTCGACTTAGTACCTCTTTCAGTAGTTCGGCAGTTGGCCTGTAATTATGCTTTTGTATTAACTTATTTTGTGGAAAGTATACTTATTCAATCTTTCAGGCTGCCGCGGCCATTGTCGTTTAGGTCTTCGGGTTGAGTCCGCGTCAGTTGTTTTTGTAAACGACGTTTCACCCAATTACAATAAGCTCTTCAAGGTAGTTCCTCTAAAACTGAAACAACACTGATAAGCAATAAGCACTGAAACAACAAGCGTGTTGTTTCAGCTTTAGTTACCTTGAAGCTGCTGTAATATGGGCGAAACGTCGGTTTACAACAAACCACTGACGCAGTATCAACCCGAAGACCTGTGTTTTGGTATACTTATTCGTTAAACTCTAAATTAGTTCCACATTACTTACCTGCAGTATACACTGTTTAAAAGCAACAGTGGTATTTGTTTTAAATTTTGAAAATGATAATGAATAAAGATAATGTTCAGGCCGTTGTAAAATTCGCAAACAAATGCTACTTTGCCATTTCCAAATCAAAATGTTTTAAAAACAAAATAAAATAAAAAAACCTACATTTTAAAATGCATATGTATTTCTGCTTTCTTAAGAACTAAAAAATATTAACTATAGTTAAGTTTGGCCATTGTTAATAAAAGAAGCAAAATGTTGGTTGGCTGGTACCAAAGAAATATGGTTTAACGTTCGAAGTTTTTTCTTTGACCCCAGCCAACCAACATTTTGCTTGTTTTATAAAAACTAAACTTTATTAATTC
Organism: Triatoma infestans; assembly: GCA_011037195.1. Taxonomy (NCBI): domain Eukaryota; kingdom Metazoa; phylum Arthropoda; class Insecta; order Hemiptera; family Reduviidae; genus Triatoma; species Triatoma infestans. Next base: position 114,171 of record JAAEAF010000844.1, read on the forward strand.
CTTCCTTCTTTGCTTTATCTAATGACTGCCTTGGCAATATGTCCATTCGACCAGTTACTCGGATATCACACAGCCCAGGATAGACTTGAGAACTTTCGCATCAGATTATGGCAAGCTTGCTCGGAATCTATGTGACAGCTATCGTTTAGAGAGATGATGTGCCAGCAGGAAGCCAGATCATTGATCAATCTAAAGTTGGTGATACTAACCCAGTGAGGATAGACTAAAGACAGCGATTATTTAACAGAAGCCTTCACTCTATCGTTTAACGCATTATCTTTGGCTCATGGCTCTGGCATAAACCAAAGAAACCTTGCAGTCTTGAGCAAGGATTGAGGGAATACTTTGGCGGAGGTAAACTTACTCTCGCCTTCATCAGTCGAAGATACTAAATTAAATCGGGCTGCACAAGATATGTATCTAATGATCTAGCGCTTTAGAGATGTGGAGATTTCGTAGTCTAAGACATGTTACTTACGACCTTTATAGCCTGGGAATTTTCGCATTTATCAGTAAATGTTTGAGACTTGTAAGTATTGCCATGTTCCGCCGTTAAAGTTGCTAAAGTAATCTGTAACTGATCTTTCGAACAACATGCTGAACTAGCAAGGCCTCTGCTTTCCCTCGTCCAGGAATTGAAGAATTTTCTATGAATGCATTCACATCTCAGGCCGGGAAACCTTTTACACACAGTTAAACTGTGCTCCACCTGAATACCATTTGTTTCGGTCCATGGCACACTTTACTTTGCGAGAAATAATTTAATGACTTCACCGAAGTTGAAACTGAAGTGCAGAAGTTTTTTAATTCCAAACCCGAAGTATGGTACCAGCGAGGGATCCAACAATTTGGCGGCAGAAAGATGACTTAGTCAGTAAATCACAATTGGAACATTAATAAAAAATAAAAAAATCATAGGCAATAAAAAATTTATTTTCATTGAAAAACGTCATTTTTTTATACACCCCATTATTTTGTCAAACTGAATGCCTTCCAAAATGAGGAGGAAAAAAATGTTCTCCAGACTTTGTTTAATTCAATAAGAAAGCATTTCTAGAATATGCCAGAGGACTTTACTTTCTTATTTTGAGCCAAGGAATTCTTAACTTAAGCTTTCATACATAAAATATGTATCTACATCTCTCAAAGAATTTCTTTTAGGTTCATCGGCGCCTAAAATGTCAATAAAAGCTGTAACTGAAAAGCTCTGGTATAAAGAGTAAATTTATTCTCTAAAAACCTTTTTTTTTTTTCTAATTCTCAGATCTCGATAATATAATTTCGATGAATTAGATGTAAAGAGGGATTGGCCTCAAAGCCAATCCTCTACAACCTAAAAATTTATTGTGGACCCACCCATCTATCAGTATTTTTATATTGAAGTATTCATCGGAAAGTGTTCAGATTGTAAGAATGAAAATGTTTGAAATTATGAATTAGAGTGTGCTTGTAGGTTCCCAAGTAATTGTTGCACAACTATCTATGCATACCGTACTTGTATTGGTTGGGTATGGAAACGCAGGAAAGCTAAGACCACTGAAGAAGAAACTATTCAACTTCTCCTTAAGAATACTCAAATTGAATACTCAATTTCGAAAATAAAAAATTCTTGTTATATATAACAACAAAGAGACTTTTGTAAAGAAAGCACTCACACAACTTTTTCTTACTACATTTCTCATCTTGCAATTATCTGAATGATTATAATATAATACATTTAATATCTTATAATGTGAAAAGAGGAACCGTACAATAGTTTAAAATAACATCTTTAAAAAAAACCTAAAATCACAGGTTCCTCATATTAGCTCCTCTAAAATCAATTTTCTCTGAATAAATTGACTTTAGATTTATGTATACATATTTAAAGAAAATTGTTCTACCGTTTTCGAGAAAACGGTGCAAAATTCAAAAAGAAAATTTCCCAAGAAGAAAGCGATTTTTCAGTTAAAGATCTTCTTCAAACTCAGAATTTTTGCAACAAATTTAATTTTGTTCTTATAAATAGATGGAGAAAACGTAGAATATAAAAAGAAATGGCATTATATTAAAAACCTAACGTTTGGGGTTCTTAAAATACCACATAAAATCAATTTTTCCAGAAAAATGTGTGTAATAATTTTATGTATAATAATAATAATTAGAAACATTTTTGGGAAAATTAGGAATCAAATTCCGAGCTTGAAAATTAATTGTAATCTCTTGACTAGCGCCACTTGCGCTTCTTTGGTACGAAAAGTCAGTGTTCGATTCTTCAGTGGGCTCAAACGAAGCTGACCCAGCATCGTGGGGAAAAAGTAAGAAACTATAATTAATAGTGAACTGTTTGGAAGACCAGAACTAACCACAAGAGAGACGCGAACATGCTGACGACACGGCCCCTAAAATACGCTATCGTGGAGTTTCTGCAGTTCTTCATGGGCTGTAACTATTGTACTATTCGAGCAAAATTTATTTATTATATAAACAAAAGATTATTAGAAGTTTTTTTTAATCAAAAACTGACTTTGAATAACTTACTAAGATATATTCTAGTATACTGGAAAATGGTTGGTTCCGCAATGCTTGACAAATGACTAGAGTAGAACGATGACTGAAATTGTGTTTGTCATAGCAAGCTTTTTTTCTTGGCTCTAACCGGCTTCGGATCTACATGCGTGATCTCTTCTTAAAATAAACTCTGAAGATGGATGGAGATCCGAAGACAGTGAATACCAAGAAAAAGAAGCATGCAATCTGCCACTAGGGATTTATATTGGCCAACACATAATTTGAAAAACTCATAAATTTTTGTTTCTTTTTCGCCCGATGGAGTGACAAAATAAAAATTTTAAAGAACATTTATATGAACCTATAGTCTACAGGCTCTCATCTTATAATTACCAAGGGTCATAAGCTTTTATGATTCAACTATTACAACGAAGATCTTTAGTGGCGGAAATATGGTTAGGGTCAGTAAGTCGCCTTTTCCCAGTGTTGGGTTTTTAGCATTCAGAACCAAGCCCCACTACTAATTTTACTACCGATGCCAATCGCATCAAAAGCGAAAGAGCGTCATAATTCTGTCTTCATGGAAACATTTTTACGTTACTATTTTTCACAAAATTAATATTTTCTATTAAAACATGCTAATTTTATGTTTATCGCATACTAAGTATAGCTTCCAATAATTTTAAAATAAAAATTTCAAGCAAACAATAAACATAAAGAACAAAAATACTACTTACTTTTCTTGCTGTAACATCAGTAGTATAGCAGTCAAAGCCTCAGCATGACTAGCAAAATCAAGTTTTGTTAGAACAGGTATTATGGTACTTATTGACATGCTATGAGCAGAAACTAGCTGCCAAAGACATACTTGCTCAAAAGTTTCCCACATCAATGAAGCAGTCAATATGTTTTGTAAACTATCCTCTTGTAAGATTACTAAACTTCCTAGAAATTAAAATAGGAAAACACAATTAATCGACAAATTTCATATTCTGTTTCAAATAAAATAAAAATCCTATATTTTGACTAGTACAATGATTTTATCCTCCATTCTACTTATTTTCTTTAAAATTCGTATAATTAATAATAAGTTTTTTTAATCACTTCCTCTCTCTCTCTCAAAAATAATAATAATAGGAAGCTCAAACTTGATATTCGTTAATCTTGGTGGGGGGACACGCCACCACTATACTGAAGTTATGTCAACATTCGTCAATTGGGTATTCTTTTTTCGCGATTTTCTCGCAAATGGTTCCAACATTTTCTTTAAATTTTGCATACAGTTTACATAGATAAATGCCTATCACTTTTATTTGAATCATTTTTCTGGAAAACTGATTTTGGAGGAAAAGTGGGGGAGCAAGACGAGAGTCTTGGAGAAATACTAGGGGGACACGCAGGGATGCCTCCAAGCTAAAAGATTTATAAAAGGAATCAAACAGGGAGTTTCGGATTACTTCCTTACTTCCTGTCCCTCGGTAGGTCAGGTTTGAGGACCTTGGTGGGGGGTAGTGACTAGTCACCTGGGGACCCTTGTTTAACATAGGGAGGACGTCTAGTCCCATTTGTCAGAATTGCGATGACGGAGTCAGGGAAACGGTGTATCACTATTTGTCAGTGTCCCCGTTTCGCTGGTACTGGTTTCGCGTATTTGGGAGGGTCCCCTCGCAGGATTGCCTGGGCGAGTTGGAGTTAAAGGATATCTTGGGAGATTGTAGAAAATCTCAGTGCATACGATGCCTTTAAAAAGTTTGCAGAAGAGGCTCTAAGACGTGGTACACTGTGGGGAGATTTTCGAGGGTAGGCGGAGTGTAAGTGTGGGATATTAGTAATTTATTGTATGACTGTGGAATGAATGACTTAGACTGGGTAGTTATCGAGTTTTTAGCGGGCCTCTCAAGAATATCGAGTACTGAGAGGTCAATTAGGATAGGAATTTTGTTTGCATGCGTGAAGTATGAATGTATTTATTATGTGAATGAGTATGAATGCGAGCTGTTTGTTAGCGTATTTTGCTATGGTGGCATAAATTCATTATAATTTATGAAAGGTACTTTGTTCTGCCCTTCCCTCAGATTTTCTTGCTTGGGAATCATTCTTCTTTCAGGATCATTGGGGATGAAGTATAATCACCGGGCGGTTATGAGCGAGAGCTCGGGTACGGCCCATACGGTGTGCGTGTAATAATAATAATAAAAATTGTAGACTGACCGGTAGGCTACCGGAGGAGACTATTTAAGGGAGATGATATGGGGGGCATCGGGGGGGGGGGATAAAAACCACAATACAGGCTTAGGTTCCATGCCACCAAGCACCCGGTTAATAATAATACTGAATAAGTGGTTGGGTCTGCAATGCTGGATAACATCTACAATTGTATCCGTCGTGAACACTGAATGCTTCATTGTTTTGGTTCTGACCGGTTTCGGATTTTCATCCATCGTCAGAAAAAGGTTTGCAATCAATTTTTAAAACCAAGTCTGAAGTTTTTCATTTAAAGGTTTAATATTAAATTAACTTTTTTAAAAAAAACATGACCGTCCAGCTTTCCCGCACCCTCTCTAAAATCAATTTTCTTGGAAATAAGTTAGAAGCAAAAGTAATATGTCTCTATAAAATAAAAATAAAGTAATGCCAATTTTGTCAGGCGGGCTTAACGTCCAACTACCAAATTAGGTGTCGTGGACGGGGGCGGATGCACCTACTTTACCAGTAATATTTTTGAAACCAATATAAAATTTAGCAGTTATACGCAGGACTCGAACTGGGAACCTCCCACTTACAAGCCCATGCTCATAACCACTACACCAACATCCGCCCGTAATATGTGTCTATATCTATAGTTAGTATTCCAAATTGAATGAAACCTGATGAAATCTTTACAGAGAAAATTGTAGGAAACTGAAATAACTGTTCAGTAGTCGAATTCCGGTCAACTGATTTTCTTGAAACTCGGAATTTTGGCCATTCATTTAATTTCAATTAATATTAAATAGATGATAGATAGAATCGTATAATATTAAAAGTGTTTAAATGAATTTTTCCATGAAAATGTTTCAAATAAAAGTTGTAGCTCTAAATGTGTAGTTAATGTATCAAGTTTAAAAAGAATCGTTGGAGCCCTTTTCAAGAAAAACGCATAAAACTGAAAAATCTATTCCATAAAGTGGTAATTTAGTTGACTTATTGTCGGGTCCTCTGGTAGTATTTAAACGAAATATCAAGTTTGAACTTTCTACCATTTTTTTTTTTTTTTTTAGTTATCACATACATCCAACTCAGACAGACGACTATTCCCTAAAAACCTCTTTTTTTGACTAAGTGGATCTCAAAACGAGTATTTCCGGTTCAACTCGATAACCGAAAACTTACGAAGATCGCAATACTTCCTCTTACCAGTAGATTAGATTAGATTATTTGGGAGATTGGCTTTTCAGCCTGCGCCACCGCGACCCCCGTGGGTCTATTGTAGCACCCCCTAAGTTGGAGACCCTAACCCCGTCCTGTCATTCATCAATCTGTGGAGTCTCCCCAGGTGGTCAATTAGAGCACCCCCTCGAGTCCTGTCTGCCTTAATAGACCCGAGAGGGGCCCCTGGCTAAGGCCTGTAGGCACCAGCTTTCTTTCTCCGAAGAGGCGTACCTCAGACATACTAGCCCCACGTGCAGTGCTGTTTCCTCTTCTTACTGACAAAACCTTCACAGGCTATCCGTTGCCAGGCCCATGCAATGCATGTGCTTATTAAGTCTGCAATGGCCAGTGGAGAACGCCAGCTGCCATCCTTATGGCCACCCGGCCTAGCTGGAGTAATTCTGCAGTTAGCCTGGGCGGGTAGCTATAAATAAACGTTTTCGACTGCCTCTGGCCTGGGGCACACCATTCCCTTGATCGGTCGTGCATCCATATCCTGATGGATGCACTCCTGAGGTATCTTGAGACACCACAGAACGGTTCCGGCCCTATAAGTGTTCCAATGGAACCCTCCCGGGCCAAACGATCTGCCGCCTCATTACCTCGGTGACCCGAATGCCCAGGTACCCAAACCAGGAAGACCTCATTATGGCTACTAATATCCCTAAGTGCACCTAGGCAATCCCACACCAGCCATGAGCTGATCTCCCAGGAGTCAATTACTCCTACCAGTAAATAGTAAGAGAAAGTATAAAGTTATTCTTGTGCTAACATTAATTTAATAACTTAAGATTATTTAAATGATTTTTGAATATTTTTTAATTTTTATTTTAGCAATTATAATGCTCATCAGATTTTTATTTCTTAGAAAAAAACACCTGTCAATCATATACTAAATTATGACATGGAAATTCTGGTACTAACCTTGTACCACCCTGCAAACAAGCTCTTGTAACTGTCTTGCATCGACGCTAGACACTACCAAATGTAAAAGATTTGGATCCCCAATAGCAATGTTAGGAAATTCATTGTAAATAGCAGGCGCCAACCAACAGAGTAATTGTACATCGTCTTCTTGACAGAGCTTCAAAATTTTTTTGCATTAAAGATAATACCAATTAGATTAAACAATTATAAAAATATATTAAACTTACTTTGAAATCATGTAATATACATTCTTCAAGTTTTTTATCTAAATTATCACAGAATTCTTTATAAGTATGCATTTTATCATTTCTAGAATTTTTTGAATTTTCAGATTCATCGCTAACAGTACTAGCTTGTAAATAATATAATAACAGATATCCTAAACGTGGTTGATGGGTATGCATTTCTGCTAATAATGTATAAAGTGGATTTCTTCTTTGGTCATAATCTGATAATTCGACAAGGTTTCGTATTAATACAAATATTGGTTTTCCTATGCTATCCTCCAAAGTTCTAAAATAGAAAAATCACAAGATTGTTAATAGAATCAAGATAAAACTCAAGTTTAAAATATAAATTAAATTAATTTTGTTACTCAATGAAAGTAGAGCATAGAAAACTAAAGAAAAAGTAATTATAAATTAATCTGAGATATACAGATCTAGTAACTCTCCTCCAGGGTTTACGTGTGACGAAGAAAAAAATAAAAACAAAACTAGTCCATTGTCAGCAATATTATATAATAGGTGATTACATCTTCAAAGCGGTAAGCAGTTCCTGCAATTCAAGCCATTTTAAAGAACATTAAGATGACGAAGACAAGAGGATTAATACAGGAGGAACAAGACACTCTTGCTAATGTTTTAAAAAACCGATTTGTAAATAGTGTATTAATTTTACTCTACAAGGCAGTGTAGGTCCACCACATCTCTAAAGCAGGAACTTTATATTTTTCAGTATCTTCTGATCGAAAGATCTAGTTGACCGAGTTGAGATTTAAGTCAAGATGGTTCTGTGACTTTTTTTGTGCTCTGGTGTGCGAGAAAGACGTCAGGCGAAAATGGGAGAGAATTATTTGATCTGTATGGTTAAATATAAAAAGAATATAGAGATCTAATAGTTCCCTTATTCCTTAATAATTCTAACTGAAAGTATTAATCCCGCGAAGTTTTCCGAAATCTCTTCTGCAGTCAATTTTTTCCAAACTTTCATATATGTTCATTTCTCAATACTACTCTGTTGTGCAAATCTCTAGAGGACTGCCCACCCAGCTTTCAGACTCCTAATTACCTAAATTTCTTTTTTTTTTCTGCGTAAATTGGATGTTTTTTTTTTTTTAAATTTAGAAGAACTACCTTCACTTGTGTTGAATTCATTGTTAAAAAATATATAAAGTACTAACTCCTGAGATACGGTTTCTGGAAATACTTTCGCTTCCAGTTGTTCCTGTAAAACCTCACACAAACAAGCTCCTAGATTCGCTAACACATCATTGTCAATATCTTCATCTTGTAAAACAATCTGTACAACTTTGTCCATTGCCTCACACCTATTTTAAATTATAAACATTATATTATCATTTTTGGATTTTCTTAACTGCATGGGGGAAAAAAAAAAATGATCCCAACCTTGCTTCATTATCGGTTTCTGAATGTAGGAGATCAACAGCAGCTTTTAAATCTCCTTCAAGATTCCTTGTAATGTCAACAACTTCTTCCTTTATAGCAACTGGTGGAGGAGGTGGCAGTGGCGGAGGCGGCACTGAGGTAGGAGGGGTGGATTTACTTACATTCACTTTTTTCGCCTTAGTGTTAACTAAAAAAAAAAAAATAATAAGTAAATACATTTTTTGCATAACTCACAAAATAAATTCAAAGGATATAAACATTAAATATGATACTTTTTTGAGGTGGGTCTTTATATTCAGTTTTAATAACAGCATCTCCTTCTTCATCACTGAATACGGCTTCCGGCTGATTTCCATTTTGTACCTCTATATCGGGTGGTCCTACATCGTTCATATCATCTTCCCTAATGTCATCAATTCTGCTTCCTAAAATATTTATAAACCATCATTTGAAATGTAAATAACAGTTAAAGCCTGACAGCTGTTAATGATATAAGCAAAACTGTGGTTGGCCGGGGGCCACTTTTTTAATGTTTCATTTTCATATTTTCTATCAATTTTGTTGTTTCTTTTTTTTATATGTAACTTTTATGGTTGTCTTAAAATCTTTTTATTGTCTTATTCTGTAATGTCACCCTTAATTCTTAGTGACTTCCCACTACTTACTTGTAGGTTTCTTGTTTCTTTTTTTTCATGTAATTCCTGAGGAAGACACCAGAAAAATAATCTTTTTTTTTAATTAAAAAGATTATTACTATAGTTTTGCTTGTATCATTATTTGAAATAAATGTTATTCATATAATTCAAATTAATTTCTATTAGATTGCTAGTACCTTCAACCGGTGGAGGGAAACAGAAATCAGGAAATGTTTCGTGAATCATTGATTTCAATTCTCTATCTAATTTTGGACTGTCAAATAAAGGATATAAAGCTGGTAGAACTCTTTTTTCTAATATCTGTCTGAGTGATGTATATATACCATGCTTAACTTTATCTGCCATTGCGGGATAATAATTTGGAATAATCTAAACATACAAAAAAAGAAAGTAAAAATCAGAGTGATTATTAGTACAATTATTTAAAAATCTCGTATGAAGAGCATGAACTTTATGTGTGACAAATTTTCATTAAACTTAAAAGTAAAGTTATGCCAGTTATTTCTGATGGGCTTTATGTCCAATTTGCTTGGCTGTGTCTTGGACGGAGGCAGATAGCTTACTTACTTTACTAATATTAATACATCAAATAAAATCATGGCCAAGAACCAAGAATGGAAGTAAGTAAAACAATACACCACTGGTCGACGACCCTAACAACTACACAGCATTCGTGGTACCTAAATTTAAAATATTACAATAAATTTAAATGTCTTTAAAAATTATTTAAGCAATGGAACACAAGATATTAAAATAATACTTCCAACAGAAGTGAAATTACAGATCCTCCGCCAAAACTTTCTAAAACCGTTTCGTAAAAATAATTACAAACAAAAGTCACATGTGAAGTAAATATTCCAAGCTCAATGAAACACCATTAGGGCCAATTTAAAAAAAATAATAATAAGTTTCCAGGTAATGGATTTAGACAGAAACTTCCATTTCGGATATTGTGGTTATTGGAATTATGTACGCACGCATGCGCATACGCATAGAGAGAAGAGAGAGAGAGAGAGAATGAGTGTGAGAGCTTTGACTGGACTGACTTCCTCCAAAACCATGTTATAATCATCCTCAGGGATCTCAAAACATTGTACCCCCTATAAAAAAAAATCAAAAAGTTTGATATTACTGCAGGAAATTATTCTTTATTTATAAATAAAAGAAAATTAATGCAATATTTTCAATCCTATCCAAATCGTCACATCATTTTCGTATGTTTCAGTTTTGAAAATAACTTTGTTTAGGTGAATTACATCAACAATGAATATTCATAAATCTTATGTTATAAAAATCGAGTGAATAAATCTGGGTAAAACAACACTGAAAGCTTCTCTTACACGGCAATTCTCAAATTACTAGTTGATAATTTTTTTCAAAGTTGAATTTTTACTAATGTTATAAGTTGTTCTTAATGTTATATAATTGATACTTAAATGGAAGTTTAGAGAGCTTATTTGAAATATTGTTCGAGAGCCTGTATTCGAGAAAAAAAAAAAATTAGTAATAATCTCTTCAGTTATCTTACTTTCTTTAAACTCGGAATTTCAAATGTAAATTTATTGATTCTTAAAATACGACATAGATTATCATTAAAGCATATCACATGAAGGGCATGAAAATGGCATTTTTTTGGGAAAATAATACGTCGCAACATTCTCAGAATCCCAAAATTTTTTTTCTCAGAAATATATTTCAACTTTCTCCTACTCTAATATAATTTAATCAAGAAATCTGATTTAAAATGGTTTAGTTGGGCTGGCCATAAACTTGGTGGTGGGGATTTTACTTCTATAACTGAGCGGCCTTATGTGGGAGCGCTCTGTATCAAAACCGACAAAGCTTGTGCAACTTTAAATTTAAACTAACTGACATATCCCTTCCCCCTCAATACCCCTAAAATAATTTTTTTCAGAAAAAGGTTTCAAAATCATTATAACCGTTTACGAGAAACTCTCAAACACTTATTCTGTAAAATCGCACACTATCAATCGATTCTACAAATCGTATTAATATTATGTAGTTGGTAAAACCATATATGATACTGACGTGGTACTTTAAGTTGAAGCATAACGTTACTGTTCCCTCATAACATCCAAAAAAATAAATTTTCCCGATTAAATGTTATAAATAAAAGTGACAGGTATTCAAGTATGTAGACAGTATATGAAGTTTAAAGAAAATTGTATATTTAAGGAAAATAGAGCTTCCTGCGACTTTTCGTTTTTGAGATATTCTGTTAACACAACGCACATAGAGACCATTCGCTAAAAGCATTTTTTTCGTATGTACTGTGCATTTATTTCATGTTACATTACCGAAAACCCAATTTCGAAAATCTGGCACGATCCTTATACTTCCTCTTACTAGGAGTAAGAGAAAGTAAAAAGTGGGGGGAAAAAAACCTTCAGTAACGTCGCACTTCTTGACTAATCGAACTTGCTGCGGTGGGAGATTTCCTGATGATATCTAAACGGGGTTCGAATTTAATACATATTTCCACACATATCATGCAGTTTTTAATTAATAAAATATTCGGTACTTTTCCGTTAGCCGGGCGCAAATGTCGCCAAATGTGAACCAAACGCGAGCCAAGTCGCCAAGCGAAGCGAATGACAAAACAGTCAACGGAATAAAATTCGCAAACGTTCAACTATAAACAAATATTAATTAATAGTAAGCAAAACAAGTTCAACTATAAACAAATATTAATGACAAAACAGTCAACGGAATAAAAGTCAAAAACGTTCAACTATAAACAAATATTAATTAATAGTAAGCAAAACAAGTTCAACTATAAAAAAATATTAATGAATTGTAAACAAAACAGTTTTACCCAAAAAGAATGCTTATAATTATTGGTTTTTCCAGAATACGGTGATGTCCTTGAGAATTTGCTCAAATGGATCGTTTACTCCTCGTCTCCACATAAATTGAGCGAGGTACGACTCCAAATGATGGCGAGAAGTTCCCCGATGTTTTTTATTTCTCCATTTGGCACTGCCCCAAAGTCGTTCGATTTTCTGAGTGTTTACATCAGTGTCGGGATCAACAAAATTGTATCTGTGATTGACTTTGAAATGCTGTAGACCAGCTTCTTCCATTTTAGTTGTGCAGTAGCCCTTCCAGGAATCGGAATAGACGATTGACCCTTCTTCGATGTGATTTGTTATCGCATCTAACAGTACTGGTAAAAAACGGTTTGGAACTTTACCTAGAAAGCATTCGTCCGTTTCGCGGCAAACGCCACCAAATATCCACTGTTGTGGAAGAATTCGATCGGCATTGTTCTTTTGTTTTGTAAATAAGCTCTCGTCTATCTCAACTATTTTTTCAGGACCACCGATTTTTTTTTTGCTCACGTTCCGCTAATACTTCTACACAAACTTCTCTTAAGCAAACCTTCCAGTCTACAACTGAATTATGATTCATATCCAGTTGTTTTCACACCATTTGACTGATGTCATCTCTTCGCTCCAGCCGTAAATAAGTCTCAAAGATGTTAGAAAACTCAATCTGGACGATTCGAACCACGTACCATTGCGAATGCTCTTCTTCGTGCGGCATGTTGAAAGATTGCACCGCCAACGTACTCCGTCACAAAAAGACAGTTTCATTTCATGATTCTGATCGCATGTTGCACTCTTTGCCAGTATATACCTTTCTCTTGAAAAAAGAGACTGCATCTTCTTCAGTTCTGGCAAATCCCAAATTTTCATCTTTTTTTAAAACAAAAATTAAGATGGAAGAAAAAAGGAAAACGTGCTTTGTTTTGAATGAATTCAGAGAATAGAGCACATGGCCCCAAACGAACATTCCCCTTATGGTTATAAGAAATTTGGCGGAATTCCATCATACAAAATTCCAAAGTTTTGCCGATCTTACGAAAAATTATAAATAAAATTATTCATATCATATATCTGGAAAAAGACTATTTAGCAGTGATAATGGAATGAAATTGACTCTTAATTAAAATATTTACACTAAATCCTGTTACAATCACATCCTTTAATCAATAATAATATAGAAAAAGCCTCAACCTAATTAATAGTTTGATGTTCTTTAAGCCAGCTGTATTTGATTTTGTAATAATACAGAAACTAAGGTTCGGTCAGTACGGATGATGTATGTACAGATGCTTTTTCTAAAGAATATCATTAAGGGGTTCCGCACCCTATCTTATGAAATGGATACGTATATGCCTCAAATACATCTATCTAAGTAAATCCCCATCTCCAACCGAAATACAGAATCATCAAGTAAAAACGCAAGTAAAATGTTTTTTAATGACTGGAGATATCAATGGGAGAAACCTGTTGCTCTAATCACTAGTTACACTATGTAGAAGCACCACTAATCGGCAAAGTCAAAGTGACGAGAAAATTGTGGATAGTAATGGACACTCTGATTGATTATCTATACAGAGAGAAAACTGGCCCTCACGTTAGATACATATTTAAATGGCAGTAACCACAGAGAAGATGTTCGTCAAGAGAAGTACTTCCACATGTCAGCAATGTTCAAGCTAAGCAAAGGTCAATTAGTGAATATAAGATCTTCCATAAACTACCCTGGAATATTATCATAATTATACTCAAGCAGCGTTAGATTATATAAATACATTCATGGTTATTGCTTAAAACCCACTCTGAACACAAGAGAAATGAGAAAGCACATAAATGTCGAAGTAAAACTTCCCGAAATATAGTCTTTCGTGTGGTCTTTCGGTGGCTGTTCGAGGCTTAGTAATAAGAACATTTTAAGAAGAGCGCATCACAAACATGGGAAACCAGGTGAATGGTGTGGACCGTGGCGTGGAAGCGCTTTGTTTCCCACCGTTTCAAGTTACAGGCCGACTCTAAATTGAAATTAATTCACTGATTAATGCAAGCAATCTCAGGGCATTGTAGAAATCGTGCAAACTTATACGGATTTCAAATTTAATGGAAATGCCGAATACGCCCCTTTGAATATTACTTATATCAGCGCAGTCATGGAACTACGAATTTTTTGCAACATTTTTGAATCAGAACGGGTTTCATTTTATTAGAGAATGGACATAATTGAGAAATAGTCTCCTCCCCCTAATCCCCCAAGCAAAATAGGGATTGTGCAATAGATTATCTCAGTACATTAGGGGGAACAGTGTTCGGTACGGACACATCAGTCAGAACCAATGACGATGTATATCTGTTTGTAACTTTCTTCTTTTGTCCCAACTTATTGATTTAATTTAATATTTTATTAAATTAAATATTTAATACTCACTCTACATAAGAAATCAAGGAGTGTTGCTGTAACCGCAGGATGGGATCTCATTGAATTATGCATTACTAATATTGCTGGTTCTAAAAAAAAAGTAATAATAATAAATAATTCTTGTATAATATGAGTCTTAAACATGTCATTTTTCAAGATTACTTCAAAGTTTCATACCAATATTCATAATATTATCTTTTTCTGGATCATAAAATAACCAGTCATAAAAAAGTGCCAATTTTGCATTTGTAACAGCAATATTAGATGTACATGTGGTTAAAAGCCATCCAATAACAGCCCATCTTGGGATAATATCAGAACATAAGAGTTCATTCGTAGGATGTATAACGCCAACAATGAATCTTATTAAATCGCATCTAAGTGATTGTGCTTCTGGTGTGGCGAGATACTACAAAGAGAAACAAAAACAAAAACTGAAGTATCAAGTTATTATTTGACGAAAAGTTACAAGTAAACTAACGACTAAATTGTAATATTTTCTTAAAAATGGCAATATTTTTAAGGAGATATTATGTTAATGTTGTATACAATTTGCATAAATATTCATGACTTATATTAAAAAAAAGTTCGTAAATTTAAGATAAAGGTTTGGCCCTTCACGAACGCTAGGAAATTATGAATTTTGGGAATTAAGGATTGCCACTACATATACATTTTTTTTTTGCAACAAAAACTGTTTAAAAATAACATATTTCATAATCTAAAAACAGAAAATTTTGTCTAAAAAGTACAAATGGTTGTAAAAGAAAAATCTGACATGAGAAGTGATAATTTATTTTAAAAAAGTAATAAAATTAAAATTATGGTTTCCTTTAAGTTATTTTTATTAGAGGTTCTCTATAAGTACTCTAATTTAAAGGAAAATTTATTGAATATTCACTGACATTTAATTATTAAATTTCATTAGCTTAATAAAAATAGATGAAGCTATAAACATTAGCAATAGCAACGAATCTAGGTTGCTGTGCCCCTCCCTTTCCATTGAAAGGCTTGCTTTCTTCATTACACCAAATATACTTCCTAACATATTAGCTGCGTACACGCGCACGCACACCCTAATCGTGCGCGATCGAACGTTCCGTGTAAATTGTACTTGGATTGTACTTGAACGTGTTGTAGTATTCTGCCATTCCAGTCGCGCATGCTGTGAACGTTTTCTGATTTTTAATCATCATGACATTGATATTATTTTAAAGCCGTATTTGAACATTTCTCTATAGCTAATAAATTGGTATCGCCATTGCTGGATAATTGAATGAAATGGACAATAAAATCAAAGGAATAAATTTACAAAAAATTAAAAACAAATAAAAAATGGAGGGTAAAAAAGCTAGTTGCACTATGTAAAAGGGTATTAATCAGGGTGGATCAAAAAAATTCTAAGTTTGCTGGGATCATTGATAAAGAGAATAAATTATAAACTATAAAAGAGCCTACATATAACTTGTGCTAGCGGATTTCCGATTTTATGGGGTGGAAATGTAAAGCAAGGCAAGCATCACAAGTCTGGCCTCGTAGGGATCTACAGTATATAAAAAATAGCTATAGATTTACTTTGTTTAAAACTTTTCTCTTTTTACTCCACCTTGTCGAGTGTTTTTACATCTGAAGGGCTGGTCACTTATCTAGCTTAAATGGGCGAGATGATTGAGGCAGGCAAGCTTTTAGTAGAGGCCCGAACTACATAAATACAAAGCAATTGCTCCGGGGCATGGAGTCTTTGTGCAAACTTGAAAATAAAAGGTTTTATGGACAAAAATAGGCAAGGGTGGGGGAAGATTATGACAGCATAAAGTTAGTGTGGATGAAGATCCTTGTAGGTCCCGCGAGCATAATCTCATCTTCGGCCTTTAAAACCCTGCAACTAATAACATATTTCTTAAATCGGGTGAATCTAGTTTCCACTTTAATTAATCCAAATCTTCCAACATTTATTATTTTTCAGGCGGGCTTAACGTCCAACTATCAAGTTAGGTGCCATGGACAGAGGCGGAAGCACTTTACTATTAGCATGTTTTAAACTCGTATGAAGTTACTAGTTATATGTGAGACTCGAACTACGGACCTCCCAGTTACAAGTCCGTGCTCGTATACCCCGCCCCGCCAACATTTATGAATATTCCTTTTTTCGTCTCAAAGTTACAAAATTGAGAAATTAAAAAAAAAAACTGTAAGAACCTTGAAAAGCGTTTTCCAGAAAATTTTTAATTCGTATAATTAGAATTTTAGAAGTCTACAACACTAGAGATTTTTTTCACGGTTTCATCATGGCGAAAATTACCAGAAAAAAAAAAATCGCTAAACAAGAAGTGGTTCCTATCATAAAAAGCGAATGGGATGATCATCATCCCAAACATGCGCGTTTATGCGTGGGTATTTAGGCCGCTACTGACCGTTTCCCACATTCCCCAAAAAATATTATGCTTAAATCGCTGCACAGACAAGAAAATAAATAGATAATTTTTTTTTTATTTTGATTTTTTTTTTTTTTTAAACAAAAAATTAAATTTACCTGTCTTTGAAACCAGTCCTGATATCGCTTGTGATTCCCGAAACGTACATTAGACGTTAAGAAATACAATTTTTGCTCCATATCTGGTGTTAGCCTGGCCATCAGAAATTTTCGCGAAGTACGTGTTTGCAAAATACTGAGTACACCTGTAGGAGGAACGTTTTTTTACCGTAAAAAAAAGAAGTTGTATTGTATTTTAAATTAAATAAAGAAAAGAAATCGATGTTCGATTTGCTTTCGCAAAGCTATTTACACAGTACAAATAAGCGAATAAAAACAAAAAAGAAATAAAAGGAAGGAAACATGCAAAAATAATCATCTCCGATTAAAAATTCAAATATAGAGTCTCTTCAATATGAAATTCTATGAATAGGAATAAATGAAACATAAACTGAGAAGAGGTACATGTGAAATGAATAAAAAAAGGAACAAAAAAATTGCATTCTCAGTTGTTAGTCCTTCTTCTGTTTCAAACCATATAATTAACGTAACGACTGTATAATGTTATCTGTTAATATTATGTATCATTCTCATTTATCCCTTCCACCAGTTAATTACTAATAGAAAGCAACTCTATATTATATTCATTCATTTTAATTGTACGGAGTAAAAAAAAAAATAAAAAAAATCAAATTTTACATAATGAAATCTATGCTTGCAACCCTATATGATTCTGTCATTTTTCTCGAAAACAGTCAGAAATGTTTGGCACCTTAATCTAATGAACAATTTTTTTTGTTAATAACAACTTTATAATAGATTAGAGAAGAAAAAGTAAGTCTAAAGGCTGTACTTAATCTAAATACAGAAATATATCTCAAAAAAACGCTGTCATCTCTTTAATTTGCAATGGAGCATCTGCGAGAAAATTACTGCAACTAGAAAAAAAAAAATGCACGAGATAAAAGTTGCCCCCCCCCCAAAGGATAGGAAAGACTCAAATGAATTTTCTCTTACTGCCTAACAAATTTTCTAAAAACTTATAATTATGTGGATGGTGGAACCGTACAATATTTTTTTTAAAAGTTAAAAGAAATGACCTTCAGGGGGGAATGTCTCCTACTTCTGCCAGCAAACCCCAAAAATTCAATAATCCTGGAAAAATATTGAAACACTAACAGACTTTCTCTTATTGGTAATACAATTACATAATATATAAAATGATGAATTTTTTTTTTTTAACTTAAAATTTGACTCATTTGTTTTATATAAATATAATGGTGGTGGGAGGACAACTATCTTCCTTGCCAGACAGTAGTTCTAGAATACACTGTAGTCCAGAAGAGAGCGCAATAACGTTGAATCAACTCAATGCAATTTGAAATTTTACATCGAAAATTCCGCAGACTATATAATATGATTTTTTTTTTTCGAAAAAAGTTACAAACAAAAGTGGATAGGCTTATATTAGTATAGTTAGCATTATTAGTTTGAAGAACATCCGAAAACTTTAAAATCTATTCTGTAGAGCTACACTTCTGGTTAACAGATTTTCTTCGAATCTACCAATGGTTCTAATGTACATTAATAATCAATCAGCGGTAGTACTTACTATACATTGTACTGAGGTGATACATTAGAGAAAAGCCTAACACAACTGTTCCCCCAGAACCCCCCAAAAAATCAACTTACAGTATACATGTAGATAATATACGAAGTTTAAAGAAAAGAGAATCTTGGAGTCATTTTCGAGAAAAATTAAAGTTTCCCAATTGCGGTTAGTACATCTTGTACAACTCCTTCGTGTTAGATGCGATAGTACTCACTAACATTGAGAGAGAGAGAGAGAGGGATAGCGAGACTATTCGCTATAAACATTGTTTTCGTACTCAGGTACATATAAAGAGAAAGTAAAAATCCGGCGCGAAACACTCTTCACAATTTTCTCTTAGAACAATTACATAGTTATTATTGAATAAATCTTCTTCGAACTAAGAATTATTACTAAATTTTAACTGGCTTCAATACTTGCGATGTTACAAAAGTTTTCGCGCAAAAAAAAAAAAAAAACAATGCGACTTTGAAATCAGATAATAAATATATTTGGTTGTTTTGTTTATTATAATTTTTATAATGTTTTTTACTTTGATTAATCCTTTATTCTCGCATTATAATCTGCAACCAAAGTGTGCAATTTCCCCCCAAAGGGGGGAGGAACTGCAATTCCTTGATCTTCCGAGACATTATTGGAAAAAAGAACTAAGTGGAAAGGCGGCAGCCGAAGAAATATGTGCAATGAAACGAGAAGGATTATGCACCGAAATACGGCAACATTTTGATTTAAACGTTTTAAAAGTTGGCTTCAAGTTAAGTCAAGATCCGTAAGGGGATCATTTGAGAATTATTTAGTAAGGACTTCAAACACCACGAAAGAGCCTTCTTGGAGAGTTGGTTGGATATCCGGAATTTAAGACCAAGATCAGATCCTAATGAAATCACAGCGTTAAACCAAGCAATGTTAAACCAAATTGATATTCTTGGAGAAAATTGGGTGAAACTGCTAGGAAATTGAAAATTCATATTTTAACTTATAAGAAGAACCAAGTAATCGCTTTAATATTTCTTTTAAATAATACTGCTTATATTACTTTTGTAACAGCCTAAAAGAACTGAGAAATGGTACGATTCTTGAGGGGAGTTTGACCTTCCAACTTCCCCAGAACTTTATAAAGTCTATTTACTCAGAAAAACGTTTCAAACTAAAATTATAAGATCTTACACTTTGTAAAGGAGGTACAAATACCAACCTGAAAATCACAAAAAATTAAAAAAAAAACTCGTTTGTAAAGCCCCACTTCTGAATAATCAATTTGCTTCAAATTTGGAATTTTTTAAAATACATTAATTCTTATGAGTAGATCATTCAAATATGGAATTAGCACTTTAAGCTTAATGTCAGCCTTCCATAAAATATCCCTAAAATGAATCTTTTCGGAAAAATATTTCAATTAAAAGTTGTAGCTCATTAATAAGTTCATTAAAAATCGGAGCCATTTTGGAAAGAATCGCTAAAAATTTTTTGGATTCTTAGAGAAATATTTTGACCAAAACCTTATTATCCGCCCCCTCCTATAGAACTCAAACCAAAATGCCAAGTTTGAACTTTTTGCGATTTTCTATGTTTTTAGTTATATTGACCATTCACAATCAGGGAGAGAAAGACAGAGACCAATTAAAAAAAAAACAATTTTTCGGACTTAAGATACATCGTACATCAAAACATGTATTCCCAATGAAAATTCTATATAGAAAATTTGAACGACGCAATACTTCATACCAACAATAAGTGAAAAGAAAACGTGATAGGTATATTTATATCTATAGTTTGATAACGAAGTTTAAAAAACGGCTATACCTTAAGACGTTAAAATGGTATTTTGAAGCAAAAAGCTTAAAGTCGCCACTCCACAAGATTAACTGTAGATTCAATTTTTTTCGGAAAATATTCTAAACTATTCAGTGCAAACGAAATGTGGAATCTCCCTTGAGACGTCTAAATGTTCACATCCTGCGATTGTTAAATTTTGAGTTATTGGATTATTGGATTTATATTTGGGATAGTTATTTTTCCAAAACTATCAAAAATTCAATCTTTCCTGAATATGTTTCACAATTACAGAATTGACACTATATATATTGTTATATATGTATATAATGGACTATTCCCTACTAAAAATCGTTAATGCTTAATATAAAAATGAGAAAAACTGAAAAACCATTCAAGAAAATCACATTTCCAACTGACTAATTTGAACAAAAATTCGGATCCTCTGGTATATGATACTAAACAGAATACCAAATTTGTTTTGATTTTTGAGTTATGCAGAAAGCAAGAAGGAGTGAGAGAACTTAATTACAAACACAAATTACAAGACTTGTATATCTATAAAACAAACAATTTTCGAAAATCTGGCATTACTTCTTCTTTATAGGACTAAAAGAAATATAATGCTGAATATCTATCTATCCTGGTTTCTGAAAATTAAAATACATTTCAAACATAAATTTTTTGTCTTCTAATTCTTATATAAATAAAACACTAAAGAGATCTTCTGTTTATTTGAGAGGTTTTTTTTTTTTTTTTAGTTTTTAAAAAGTTTTCGAGAAAAATAGCAGAACCTATAAAGCTGCGTATATTATTTAAATTAAATAAATAAATAAATGGCGTGCCCCTAAAGATTAAACAAAAAAAACATTAATTCCATTTCAACACATGAAAAATATAAAGGGAACAGAATTTAACAGGCAAAGCTATGACCCAGTGGATTGATCAATGAATACTACTTTATAAAAAATTCAAACAGTAGCATTATGATATGAAATCGAAATTTATACTTAAAAAAAATAAGTCTAGCAGTTAGGCAAACTATTGAGTGAAATAGTTTTGGTTCTAATTCTAATTAAAAAAAATATTATTTCTTAATTATTAAGGAGAATAAAGTTTATTTTTTTATCCGTTAATCAAATTAATTAAGCATAAACCTTGTGCTGTTCACAAAACTCTACAAACCTAAGGCAATTGACATTTAATTAAAAAAAAAAACAATATTAAAGTGCAAAAAAATAAAAATCAAATACATTAATTAATAATATAATAATACATTTGTGTAAAATATGTGAAAACATAAAAGCCTATTTACAGCAATATTTTTTGGTTTTTAAATTTTTTACTTTTTTTTTTAAAATACCTCCAAATCCTGGGCTTAATGATTTTGGATTGTGCAATAAATCTTTCCAAAAGCTGTCGAATTCTGATATTCGTGCAACATTTTGTAATAATCTTATTAAATCACGTCCAATTAACAGACAATCGGAAAATCTTTCTCTCAATAATGATATTGTAAATGTTATTTCTTTTTTCTGTAAATTTGCTAATCTTGGTGACATATGATCTTCAATTAGTCTTAAAAAAGTATACACAGAGGTAGCTACAATAACTGGAAATTTATCCAACCATGTCCTATAAATAATAAAAAAAAAAAAGAAAAAAGAAAAACTATAGATTGTTTGTCGGAAAACCAATTTTTAAAAAAAAAAAAAAATGTTAAAACAAAAAATTGAAAATTGGTAAAAATATAAAAACCGTTAGGAAGAAATTAAAAACATAAAAAGATAATATAAATAATTAAATTGTAATAAATGAAAACAATAAGTGAAGTGAATAAAAAACATTAATTACTTACACTCGCTGTTTAAGTATTTTCTTTGAAAGAAGTGATATAATTTCAATATTTTTTATACTTTTTGTTTCTTTCAATATTTATTTTATTTATGATTCCTTTACGATTAGAAAAAAGGCAACTTACCTCTTTTTAGTCCCTTATATTATTCCATTTATCACATTATCAGTTTTAAATATTATATCTCGACACCTTTCGGTACTTTTGGGTATATAAAATAATGAATCTGATATTTTACTACACCAAAGTAGGTTAGCATAGATTAGATATTAGGACGGCAATGGGAATGGCTGCTATAAACCCAAATCCATTGCGAATTAGATCATTTGTGCCCCCGTCCCCTTGGATATCAGGTTTTATAATGGATGTAGTCGTCTATAAAGAGTACAAGTTTATGTGTGGGGTGGGTTGCTAGAGTTTAAGGAAATCGAAAACTTTAAAATCTGTTCTGTAGAGCCACACTTCCGGTTAACAGATTTTCTTCGAATCTACCAATGGTTCTAATGTACAGTAATATTCAATCAGCAGTAGTACTATACATTGTACTGAGGTGATACTTAAAAGAAATGCCTAACACAACTGTTCCCCCAGAACACCTGCAGGCAGTGGTGGAGCTATAAAAGGTTCGTGCAGGCCCTTTCTTCTGTTTTTGCCAATTTCGCGAGCCCATTTTTTTTTGTTTACTTTTTTATTGAAAAAATACACTGAAAAATTTAACAACGAATTTTCACGGAAAGCTAACAAAAAAAACAATTCCATGGGTATAATGCAAACTATTTGGAATTTAAGCTATATTAATTAACAGTTTTTGTTTGAAATACGGCTTCCTGTTTGTTCGGAGTGCAAGCCAATTGCTAAAATTTCATAGCTCATCACTCTCTATTAGGATACTATACCATAGCATTGCATATATCAACTGTCTCTGCAAACCCTTTGTGTAATTTCAGAATATTAGATGTGTCAATATAACTGTTGAACGTTACTGGACTACCCCATAAGGAAGCCAAGATAATTGATCAACTGCGTAGTCCATTTCCCTTGAGGAACAGACATAACTAAGTGAGGAAAGGTTTTTGGCTAATATGAGTTTAGTTGACTACAACAAAGTTGTCGAGATAAAATTGAAAGGTTTATTCACACTTCATTTTAAGATAAATAGTAAATAGAATCAATATTTACTCAACTAAAACAGCATTTATTTATAAGTAATTAGTACTGTTTAATCACATCACCTAATAAGTTCACCATCACCACCTGCTTTGTAATATTGCCAGACCAAGTTACACATTTCATTCATCTAAAAATCTCAGATGAAATACTTACTACTTTTCTTTTTTTTAACTTTTAGGCTACAGTTGTACTTTAGACGTGACACCTTTTTCGTCCCTTGAGACCATGTCTACTACTTAATTAGTAATTTTCTTGCTTAGCAATCCGTTATAAAGATAAAAGATTTAAAAGCGCGGCGAATAAACAACCAGATCCTAACCAAAACTAGTTCATAACTTCTGAAATTTAGTGACTCAAAGAAGAATTGGTTGAAAAATTGATTGCAATTCCCAATCCCGCTTCCTCTTATCTTTCTTTTCCATTTAACCAAACTGAGCCACAGGGGTGGGTACAGCTAGTAAGAAGTATAAAAATTATGTAATTATGATAAAAATCTATTATTATGATTATTACACATGAAGATGAACAATAATATGTAGGTTTACATGAAATAATATTTCATGTATCTTCTAGTAAGGAAAAATTCATTTTGAATAGTAAGAGATAATTAAAACACACTTAATATTCCCATATGTATGGTTCAGGGAAGTCGTTATAATATAGGGTACTAAATTATCCGTTAATATATAAAGAATTCTTTTTGTTGTTATATGACTGCAATGTGAACATTAAAACGCTCTTAAAAGTGACGATTTCTGAAGAATGAAATTAAATTCTCAAGACTCCAACAGCGCAAATTTTAGTGGTATTCCAAATTCCAACTTTCTGTTATTTGGCTTCAAAGTAGGTCATATTCGAAGGTGACTATAGTGACAACTATGTCGCAATATATATATATATATATATTACATTTGTTTGAAACAAACATGTAGAAACACCAAACATGCATTATTTCGTTTCACTTTTTTTTTTCATTATTTCGTAACTTGTAAAGGAAGTCTTCAATGGAGGGATTAGCTCAGTGGTTGCGCGCTGGACTAGCAAAGCGGAGATCCCGGGTTCGAATCCAGCTGCTGCCCTTGGTATTTTTTTCTTCCTAGGTGCCTCTTACAGCTCACTGTCCGGTGATGGACAAGGTTGCTTATAACGAGATAGCCTAGGGCTTTGTCCCTCCCCACAGACCAAAAAAAAACTAAGTCTTCGGAATACTTCAATATTCACATTTCTTCTAGTAGGATAAATTTCTGTCTTTCATAAATCTTAGATATTCGATTTCCAAAACTAAATTATGTGTTTCAATAGACGTTGTAACACATCACTAGATCATGCACAAAAATAAAATTCGTTGTTCGGACGAGCTCGAGCTGGATCTGACAGATATTATGTAAACAATTTATCCACACTTATTACGTTTTTATTATTAGTACTGTTCGCCAGAACATGCAAAATTATAACCATATCTTTGATGTCCTTAAAGTAATATAAATGGGACAATCACAAATATAGAAAAATGGCATCAAATAAAAGCTAAAAAACTTAAATTCGTACTTAACACAATAGAGAATATCTTCCAGCACATTGTGGAAAAATTTCAGGATCCCTTGTGTGACACAATAAGTATTGCATGATAAAATAGCTATATATATAATGTTTTAAGAAAAATCATTCGAGCCATTATCTTTCAAATCGAGAAAAACTGTAAAATCATTTCTTATATTTACTGTTTTTTATTTGTAAAAAGAAAGTAGGAAACTAACTTAAGAAAGAATTGAGAAATTATTATGACATATTAATCCTTCAAACTATCTGCTGAATTCTGAAAATATAAGCTATTTTATCATGCAATATTTATTGTGTCACACAAGGGATCCTGAAATTTTTCCACAATGTGCAGGAAGATATTCTCTATTGTGTTAAGTACGAACCGGGAATTGTTGAGAGCTTAAGGCTTCTGTCAGACGTAGCGACTTGTGTCGCGCGATTTGTTTGAAATGAAATAGTATGAAAATGGAAGTTGAAGAAATAGCTGCGCTCGCCTATTTGTATCTTAATAGAAAAAAAAAACAAATGAAAAGAATATTTTGGATCTTGGATAAGAGAAAATAAAGTCAAATTTTTCAATTTTTGTAGAATGTCTAGTGCTTCATTTGATTAACTTCTTGCCATTTTACAAGAAAATCTAACTCGACAGAACACCGTCAAGAGAGCAGCTATTCCACCTGGAGAAAAATTAGTTCTCACTCTTAGGTAAAAAATAAACAAGTCGCCGCGTCACAGCTGTCCGTGTGACTCCACCATACTTAATATACTTGTTGACTGTGTGGCTAGTGGCTCACCGAGTCGCGGAGTGTCGACTGTGGCGCGTTCACTTGGCGGGAGGCGCGACTTCGTGTGACAGTAACATTAGAAACAGTAGAATGACTGTGTTGCGCGAAACGAGTCGCTACGTCTGAGCTAGGTCTAAAGACAAGTCAATGAAAGGTAGAAGGGCCTACAATTGTTGGTTATATTAAAATTACCCCAGATGAAAAAATTTCGCTACTATCAAATATTTCGACAAAATTGAGAAATCTGTTTAGAGGCAAGCAACAACATAAAAAAAAATAAGATTTTAAATGCACGAAACAGAATACTTTGTGGTCTGACAATTTGATGGTGACGATGAACGCTATCGTATTGAGATAAATTAAAATTATGTACTATAAATTCAGAAATAGTATTGAAATAAATATGTTGTTCAAAAATCAACATAAAATGGTTATTTAAATTTTTTTTAGACGAAATTTTTTGATAGGAGGACTTCATAATTATACAATTAAATCCTAAATTTATTGAAACAAGATAGGAGACTTATGTATAAGTAGATTGTATATACAGTGGCAATCTAGGAAAGAGAGAGAGAGAGAGCATTGTTTAAACTGTTTCATTAACAATTCATACTTTTACATATTAAGTAACTAATTAGGTACTTAATTAAACATTATTTTAAATGCTGGTATAAGATAAGCAAGTAATATATAATAAAAAAAATAAAATTTAATATTTCAAGATTCATATGATTTTGACAATGGGCATAATTCAAGGGGGTTTTAGCGTATTATGGCCCATACATGTATATGGCACCTAACATACCCGCACTCACCTTAATTATTGGATTTGCTTATAATATCCTTCCAGCGAAGGATACAATAATAATTGCATAATCGAGCCTAAAGGCGATAGAGACTCCTGCTCTAATTTGGTTCAGAGACGGGCTTCATGGCATTTATTTAAATTTACTATAAATGCATTTGAGTTAATAAAATATTCATAAAAACCTATCCAGAACTTTTATAATAGTTTCTACAAAGTAGTTTTTCAATCAAATTTTTGTACTATGAATTCCCTATAATCCCGACAATAATTCCTGATGAACTTCTGTTTCAGAGGCATTATCCGTGATAGCCTGCTTCTTTTAGGGTTATCAACCGGTTTCGGGCGTTCGCCCATCATCAGGATATTTTTGTCAAACAGTGTAATAACATAGACTTGCACAGAGCAAATACAGTTGAATGTATCAACTGTATTTGCTCTGTGCAAGTCTATGTTATTACACTGTTTGACAAAAACATCCTGATGATGGGCGAACGCCCAAAACCGGTCGATGACCACAAAAAGACGCAAGCTATCACGGACAATATTTCTGATGCATTCCAGCTCTGCAGAACCAACCACAACTTCTGTTCGACTGTTCTAAATGTACCGACGAAAAGTACAAGCTGCCTCGGAAACAAAAACCCTACATACCTGTTAGGTTTACAGGAGCTGGAGTTCAAACATATAACAATTTGTTTTATAACTTTTGTTATACAACTTTTTATAATACAAATTTAACTGCTATAAAACCGTTTTGCCTACTGTGCACAACCAGATTTAAATATAAAAGAAATTTTTCGAAACAAAACCGATTTATAACTGAATTTGCAACAACTTCAACAAAAATTTAAGAGAAGTTATATTTTTATTTTGAATATTTTATTATTTATCCTACAATCAATATTTACTAGACATCCTGGTTATAATTAGCTACCGAAACAATTTTTGTTTTTTAATATGCATGAATAAAAATGTGCTCCAATTATGGTAATAATTAAATAATGTTATTCGATAACACTCTCAATCAGTTTACACCGACTATTTATCTAGATATCCTGATGGTGGGGGAAGACCCGAAACCGGTCGATGACCACAAAATCAAGCAGGCTATCATGGAAAATATCTCTGATACTCTTTAGCTCTGCGGCCTAACCACAACAATTATTTGCAAAATTTACGATATGTATGTTTTGTAACTTTACGGCCTTATTTAAAAAAGAAGAAACAGAAAAAATTCAGAGCAGAAAACAGAGCTTTCAGGCAACACCCTCAACAAACAGGTCACATTTCATTTCTTAAGCATATATCTCCAAAAACATAAATCTTTAAATATGCTCCCCCTGTAATTTGTGGGAGTGCATAATTCTGCAAAAGAGAATGTTTAAGACTGCTTTAGAATTTATGGAATATAATTCTAAAAAAACTTTGTAATTCTGGATCAATCATTACCGTTGCATCTCAAGGAAATCTAGTCAGTATTATCCAAACAACAATTCACATACTGCGGTCTATGATAAATTTGCATGTAAAAAATGAAATAAAATATATTTCTTCTTACCGATCTAGAGTCGGGTCATATGCTGAAGTGGAAATTTATAATACTGGTTTTATATCAATATCATGATACTTTCTGAAATAATGGTAAACTCTCTGAGTTGTTCATATTGAAAGAAAACTGAACTCTATATAAAATTATATTGTAGAACTGTCACAATGTAAATACCTTTTAAAATGGCTTGCCAGACGGCGATATACTCAAGGACATGTGGTAAGCACGCCGCAATTCTCTTGCCGTTTAGTTCTGAACCTATGTAGGTGCGCTACAACTAACTGTAGCTTCCCATTTTTTCTCCCGATGCTAGGTCACCATTGACTTTGCCCTCACGGGAACCGAACCCTGAATTCTCACACCAAAGGCGAGTGCACTAATCACTAACCAACTCGTGAAGACAGTCTCATATCAATATTATATTACTCAAATAATATAACTAATATTCTCTGAAGATGGTTAGGCATCTAACAGAAGCTTTAGACAAAATAAGGAAATATTAAAATAAGGATGCGATGAATTGTTGAGGAGGAAAAAGAAAGTAGCTCAGCTGTTACGAGCTGGGCGCGCATGCGGAGGTCCCAGATTCGAGTTTAGGCAGTGCTGCCCTTAGATTTTCTCTTTCTAGGAACTGATCACAGATGTTGACGCCCAAAAGAACTAGATTTGTTTCTAACCAACAATCATTTCACATAATTTCCTTTTTGAATCTGTGAGCAACTTAAGACTTAACGCAATGAAACAATTAAGAAAATTTTAGATATCAATGAACAAAATTTAATGCAATATCTTGATTTATTATGAGGATTTAAGAAAACATTATCTCTACTTAAATTGTCAAGCCTTTAAGTTTTCCCTACTCCGCAATAAAATTTTTTGAATAATATAAATTGGTTGATTTTTTCTTAACTTTATGGATGTGTTTTTGGGCTTTACATACATAAACACATAAAATGTCACAAGTAATATACCACCTCTTACATACAATCTGAAATTATCTCACTGAACGATTGCATAATGATTGCGGTATTTAAACAAAAAAAAAAAAAAAAAGTACTAAAAAGTACGGGTAAGTACTAAAGTATTAATATATACAAAATTAATGCCGAAAATCATGAAGATTAAGACATCATAATTCATGCTAGCTTTTTGTGGGCTTAAAAAAGAGAAAAATTCCTCATATTTTACGTCATAGAGTGTTAACAAAATTACGGAGTGTTCATTTCTTTTCGCTTTAGAATCCATCAATATAAATATATTATATATAATATATATATGGGTATGTATATATATTACCTTATCAAAATGGGTCATTGCATCCACATTACCAGTGATAAATACATAATTTTTAATCTCTATAGCAGCCGTAATAATATATTCATTTGACACCTTGGATGTATTAGGACACACCCCACAAATAAAAAGTTTCTAATACTGAAGAAGCGCTCAATGAACATATGAACAATTAATTATATGAATATAACAACTTTGGACCTCATAATATTCAATTTTGGAAGCTGAAAAGGAACTAGATCCTATCTATTACTTATACGTTGAAGATAGATATTTTCAATTAAAAAACTTACTTAAAGATGTACGAAAAGGCCGAACTTAAAGATAATGAAAAATGTCCTAGCTAATAGGAGAGGATTTTTTCTTTATAAATTTCCTTAAGATACTTATACCCGCTATCAGTATCAAAATTAGGTTATACGTTTTTTTAATGGGCCCTAGAGGTTGAAAGAGCTCGTTTTAGAAAAAAAAAAAAATTGTGCATAATACATTACTATGAAAATTAGCTGCTCGTAATTACCACTATCAATTCCTCATTAACAAATTGAGCCTCCCTACTTTCCTGCACACAGGTAACTTAATATTAAAACAAGTTTGGGAAATTAACAGCATCAAAAATTAGGTTTTTAAAATGGTATATATTCTTAGCAAATAGTAGTTCCAACTGATTCTAAGCCAAGCAATCTAAAGTACTTCTTACTATATACCCTTTTATTGCAGCCATTTGAAAACTTTCCTGGATCAATAGTTCGTCTTTTTGAGAGTGACCCGTCACATTAAGAAATTAATAACCTCTTTTATGATCAAATAAACGTAAAATGTTAACTACCTCATTAAAAAATAAAAATAAATAAATATTTTTCATGCTTATAAAGTTTAGTTGTACATACCTGTTTTCTATTAAGATATCTAACACTGATTCAATAAGTACAATATTTTTTTGGGTAACATCTCCACCGGCCATATGCCTCATTAAATTCCAACAGAGTGTGTCAACACCATTCACTCCATTTCTTATCATTTCCCTAATAAGCCACAACAACTGCGTTCTTACACAATCTGTTAATCTACCCCATCTTTCGGTAATAAGTTGAGAGAGATGGGCCTGTACAACACCGAGGCCGTCTCGAGAAATTAATGTTAAGTCTCGGTAACTCTAGAAAAGAAAATCAATCTATGTTAAAAATACTATTAAAACGGACAACCATTTTTTTCTGGAGAAAAAATCAGATGATGTATTTCATACCTTAGCTGCATTAACTGGATCAGTTAAAATTAATGTCAGCAACCCCAAACAAACTTCTTCGTGGGCCTTATCCTTAGAAGCAGTAGAATTGAGAGCATCATGCAATTCCTTCTCGGATAACCCAGATATTAAGGACTTCAAATTTAAATAACAACGTTCATATTTCTGAAATTAAGAATTTAAAAAGAGAATGTTAAGATATGAGTTCAAGAAAACAGAAAATCAAATATAAAAACACTTTAAATGTGCCTCCTTTTGAAACTGAGCTAGCGCTCCAAACGTGAATTGCAGTGTTTACTAATAAAATGGAAACTGTAATGGCTGCCTAAAAACTTTAGAAAGGTACTTTAAAAGCCAATATTACCTCTTCTATTTCGTCCTTTTTATTCTCTACAAGTGAAGTATTGTATAATCTGACTGTATACAATTTAGTCTGGTCCATTTGAATACCAACTAACCACTCTAACTATCGAAATTACCCCTATATCTACACAGAGCTAACATCCTGCAGCTTGCCTATGTCCCTAGAAATGTGTTCTGAGCACGCGGATGAATACACTTCATGCTTCTTGTTGTTGACACTAGGAACCGTTCTGCAAAATGTTTCATAGAAAAGTAGTTCTCCACTAAAATTTAGATTAAGTTTTTAGTTTGTTTTATTACATTACGTTTATACTTGTAGACTTTTTTTGATTAAAATCAAAATATTATTATTAAGATACTCTCTGGAAAGTTAATAAATATGTATTGGAAATAAACTATCTATTCTTGCAACGATGCAATTGAAGGATAAATTAAAAAATATTTTTCAACTATACTCATTTTGTTTTTACTTTTATTAATATATTAACATATTATTTATTTCAATTACATGGGTCCATTGCGCGTGTGTGAGCAGTGGGCACATGCGTATGTGTGTCAAGTTTATCTTGGTTGGGGTAAAAAAAAGTAAAAAGAGGTTCACCACATGCCGCATAGCGCAATGTGTTTTGTTCAGATTCGATTGTCTGTCAAGTAAAGACGGTTTTTTGCATTTTTTAAATTATTTTAGTAGCTGTAATTAGTGAAGCTGATCGCGCATTTTTTGTTTCTATTTGATTGGGAACTCAGAATCCTATTGATTCTCCCTACAGGTATGGCCAATTAAGCATTAATTCGCTAACATAACATAAAAAAAAGTAACATATTCTGATTTTTAGAAATGTTCAACAAATGAAATGCCTCTGTTATCATTATTTGAAACATTTTTATTTAATTGAAGCGTTTGAATCGCATTAAATTTTCCTTATAAGTTGTCACCATTATTTGGATCGTCTTAGTGATGAATTGATTCTTGAAATTATAATAAAGAATGTATTGTGAGATATTTTTTGTAACAGATAGGTGGTCTCAATTTCAATTTTATTTTTTCGCCGTTATTGCCTGCCTCCTTTCATAGACTTTGACTAGTTTCGGGGGTTCACCATCGTAACTAGTATAAATATTGCATCATACAAACTACTCATTGCAATAAAATACGATACTTCCTGCCAGTTGGTCTTAACAGTAAATAAAGAAATTCAATAAGGGAATATTATTGGAACTTTTTCACGATTCATATCTAGACTTAACGTTTTCATCACTGCGGACAAGCAATTCACTATCTAATTGAATTTCTTCTTTTCTCATTTATGCTTTTGGACTAAAATTACAATCCAAAGTAGAACAGATTTTTTTTCTATTGGCAATGGAACTTGTATTTTTGAAAATAATCTTGACAATGTATTGAGGGTGTTTGGATCCAAACATTATTTTATATTATTCTTTTTACTTGTTCTTATTGTGTTAAGAGGAAGTATTGTAGTCGTGTCAAATTTTCTATATCGAGTTTCACCTTTGTACAAGGATTGAGGTCTCCCGAGTAAAAAAAAAAAAAAGTGGTTTTTAGAACGATTTGCTTTAAACTTGTTATATCAACTACATATATAAGGATCTACAACTTTTTTTGAAAATATTTCTCCAGCAAAATTCATTTGGGAGGTTTCGGGAATGGGTTATGCGTTCCTTTAAATTATTATTTTAATTTATATTATTATTATATTAATATATCTATATAATATTGATTGGAATTAAGTATGTTGCCAAAATTCCGAGTTTGAAGGAAATCGGTTTATCGGAAGTGCGACCAAACTGAATTGTTTTTTCAGTTTCCTGCGATTTTCTCTATAAAAATACCGATGGGTTTTTATTACACTGTACACACGATACCTGTCACTTCTGTTTTAAACTTTTTTCAAAAAATCAATTAGGAAGTTTTTTTGGGAGAGGGAGATATTGTTTTCCTCAAAAAAGTATTTTTTATCAACTTTAAATTCTCCCATTAATGTTTCTTGAAGTAATAAGAATGTTAATTCAGAATTATAACTATGTAAATCGCAGATCGAGGAAGTTATATTAGTGTTCTATACAAGATTTTTTATTTCAGGATTTTTAAATCATGGTTGTCGGAGCTGAAAATCCACTTGAAGATTTAGGTATGGTTGGCCAATAATACTTTTACTTTTTTGAAGACCAGTTTAATTTAATTTAATCAAATTAAATGTGTTCCAAAATAAATTAAATATCTTTCGAATTAAAATCAAATGCCACCTTCAGCCTATGTGAGATTGCATTTCACAGGGTAATGCATTATAATTGGTGACGAAAACTTATGAAGTATTACATGATTTATTATTTATTCTGGAACCAGTGTGGCTATCATATTCTTTACTTTAGTTTTTATTATAAAATAATTTTCAAAATTTACTTTATTTATTTATTTATTATGTTCAGTTGATTACAATCTTCATCTTTTTAATTAGTTTCATTGTGCTTTTCATAAATTTCGTGTTTTTATCAATGAAAATTGGGAATTTTAAAAGAACCTATTTTAAAGTTAAAACAGCGGATGCCTTTAAATTACAAGCGTTTTATAAAATTAATGTATGTTTATATAATTGTTTGTTTTTTCTTTTAATCTGACCTTGGTCAAAATAGAAGCATAAATGCATAAATTTGAACTCGTATTAAATGGGATTTTCTTTAAATGGCTCTCCTTCTGTAGGGACGCTTCCATCCAGAACCCTTGTAGACCAATCTGTAATTTTCTTAAAATGGACATCTCTTTGGGAATGACACCGAGGTGTCTTTCCAGATTCATTATTATTGTTCTTTCTAACTCCTCACAGCCATCTCCATTTTATCTTTTTTATTTTCGGCAGAGTTCTTGGTCTGCTGGTGCACCTTCACATAATATAATTCACCTTCTTTTCAGATCTTCTTCATAACTCCGGAAATTTATCCAAATATTTTTAATTATTTACCCACTCTTCTCGCGATAATAAATTTCAGATTCATACGTTACTCTTAAAAAAAAAAATCATCCTTTAACTTTCTCAACACTGGAATAGTTGTCTTTGTCCAGCAGGGTTATACTTATTTTCTGGGTAGAAAACTATTAGCATTGTTTATTTAATTGTATATCTGTAAAATGAGTTTTAATTACATCCGAAACTCTATAAAATATCGTATAAACGTTTGCTAAAATAAAGCATTTCTTTTCAGGTGAACTTTTCACTTCTGAGAAAAATGGAAGTGATGAGAGTGGTACAGGTACTAGAGACAATCCATTTAAATCGATATTAAGAGCCATGAAGTATGCTGGAAAACAGCCTTTTCCTACTATTTATGTAGACTCGAAAGAAGAAGGACAGGTTTTGAAATTTATTTTAATTTTGTATTTAGTCACATCTTTATTT
Source organism: Triatoma infestans (assembly GCA_011037195.1). Taxonomy (NCBI): domain Eukaryota; kingdom Metazoa; phylum Arthropoda; class Insecta; order Hemiptera; family Reduviidae; genus Triatoma; species Triatoma infestans. The sequence goes on from JAAEAF010000844.1 coordinate 148,424, forward strand.
TACAATATATTTATACAACAATGTTTCATTTCAGAAATATGAACCAGCATCAAAATCACAGTTAAAAAAAATTCAAAAAATTTTTGTTAGAGACAGTTATAAAACTGACAAAGATAAAGAGGTTGCTGATCAAACTGAAAAAACATTAGAAGAAGCAAAGAAAATAATTATAACAGAGGATAAAAGTTTACCACCTGCTGAACTTATAAAAATTGGCCAAGCAAAACATAAAAGAGATAGGAGAGTAAAGCTATACGGATGGGTTCACAGATTGAGAAGACAAGGTAAAAACCTCAAATGACTTTCACTTACCATTTTCATTGGTTTTTTTTTTTTGACAGATTTTCATAAATAGTCGGAATTTTTACGAAACGTTTAGTTACTACTTAAGTTGCATCATTGAAGAGAATCCTTATGCTTTTCCAGTACTAGAATAAGTTTTATAGAAAATTGAAATAAAAATGATAGGCTTCATATGAGCAGAATTCAAAGCCCAATCCACTGACCTAGAATTTTTTGGATCCTCGTGCGTCAGTTTTTGTTGAGTTGCCTTAGGTAGGTACGAAACTAAGTAGAGGCACATATCAGGTACCTTATTAAAACTAAACATTCTAAACAGTTGGCAGCAGGATTTCTCCTTTTCAAACAAAGGCTTATTCTTCAAATCTATTAATCCCACAGTTACCACCATACGTATTTTATTTGGATGATTCATCTAATAAAGAATCTATTCGTATAATGTGTAACCACGGAAAATGTTTACAATATTTGCATAAAATAGATAAGAAAAAAAAATAACTAAATGCAACACATTTGAGATGGTCGAATCTCTGGAACATATCTTCATGAAATGCAAAAAATACATCAGCAACGGAAATACAAGTTTAACAATATATATCCACTTATACCCGAATCCATTCTATTATAAACAATTATTAAATTCCCGCTCTATCTCTCAAAGAGACTGACCACAAAGTTTAACAAAAACTTAAAATTTTAGTGCTGGCTGTGGCTTCAAGCTGATGCCATTAAATTAAAAAAAAAAAAACTGGTGGTTCTGTTTCTCTTTCTCTCTCTCTCACTCGCTTTTATTCCTATGCACCCACAGACAGTAATATATGCTAAAATATATTTTCGTACTCTTGGTCTTCCAAAATATATTTCCAATATATGAGAGGCAATCACAATAAAAGTGAGTTTCTGAAGAAAAAGTAAAAATATCTGGTTCTTTCTTCAAATTTGGAATTATTGTAATGTATTTAACAGTCCGGTTCTCTAGTACCATAGAAAACATTGAAATGACCCTTTAATGGAAAGTCTAACGCCACAACTCGAGAAGTCTCGTAATTAAATTTAATTGTTTTATGTGTAGAAGGAGTGACTATAGTGCTATATCCATTGCGATCTTCTGTCGGGCTCTATTATATGTCGGTGATTGGACATGAATATAGGGGCCCATATTATGATAGGGGCGGGATTAGCTCAGTGGTAGCATGCAAAACTTATACGTGATCGTCAGGTTTGAATCCAGCGGTATTGCTCTTAGATTTTCTCTTCTTAGGAGCGTCTACAACTTGCTGCCTGGAGATAGACATTGTGTCTGTAACGAGAGTACACTGCCCGGCGGCCGGCATACACTGAGAAAGCTCCGGAAGTTCTTGATCTTTCAGGCCTCAAAAAAGTGCATGGTGGAGAACTAGAGATTTTTCCTTTAGTTGCTTGATATAGAAAGTTGTGAAATACACATCCTCCGGAGCTCTATGTGTATTATGTAAATGTTGGGATTTTAGTTGCTTATGTTGTGTGTTGGGAACAACAGCATCGCAGAAGAATTAATTAGTCCATTCCATCGATGAGGGTAAAATACATTTTCTTGGAATAATGTTCCAATATTTTCGAAAGCCCGAGGTATGATAGGTCACCAATGTTATAATTTTTTTAATTGCGAGTACTAGCTCGGAGGAAAACTATTTATCTCTGAGTAGGTGATAAATCAAAATCGATAGGTAATTCACTTAAAGATATCAAATTTCAACCTACTGTGTCAATACTTGTTTTGCATTTTGCTGTTCATAAACCTTAAATTGACCAAATTTTAGAAATCCTTTTCTGATTAAGGAAGAAACTCTGCAAGACAAGTGTTTTACATTAATCACAAAAATTAAAAATACTACTTTCATTCAGAATATATTTTTATTTTTTTAAGGCAAATCGTTAATGTTCATAACGCTAAGAGATGGCACTGGATACTTGCAATGTGTACTAACTAACAAATTGTGTCAAACTTACAATTCTTTGGTACTTTCAACTGAATCTTCAGTTCTTCTCTATGGTGTTGTCCAAGCTGTACCAGAAGGGAAAACGGTAAGAACCGTTGCATTTTGGTTATCAGAGATTGTGTCCGTCATACCTGCTTCTTTTTCTTGATCCTCACCGGTTTTGGATGTTTATCAATATGAAAGTTGTCTTTGTCCACCAGAATAAAAATTCACCCATTTTTTCAATATATCTTTTATTTTTAAATTTCTATAGGCTCCCGATGGTCATGAAATGCAGGTAGACTTTTGGGAATTGATAGGACTTGCCCCACCCGGAGGGGCTGATAGTATATTAAACGAAGAGGCGTTGCCTGATGTTCAGTTGGATAACAGGCACATTATGATTAGAGGAGAAAATGTAAGTTTATAACATGTAATTGAAAATAAAAAGATAATTTTGAGTTTTGGATCCGGCCCGTAGAAACAGAAATTTACGTTAATATATTTTAATAAGATCTAAACTATCAATTATTATTTCTTGTTTAAGACTTCAAAAATATTAAAGATGAGATCTGTAATAATGCAAGCTTTTAGAGATCATTATTTCAGCAGAGGTTACAATGAAATTACACCGCCTACCCTTGTACAAACTCAGGTTGAAGGAGGTTCTACACTATTTAGTTTGGATTATTTTGGGTAGATTTATTTTTCAATATACATTCAGTTTTATTTATTTCGAAAACATTAGATAATATTGGATTAGACATTACAAAACAGTAACTTAAAAAAAGAAATATTTTCAGTGAAACAGCTTATCTCACACAAAGTTCTCAGTTATATCTAGAAACTTGCTTACCATCCATGGGAGATGTATTTTGTATAGCACAAAGCTATAGAGCCGAACAGAGTAGAACCAGACGCCATCTTTCTGAGTATGTATCCTTTTAAAAGAAGTCTTCAGTTTACAAACCTTTTTTTCTAATCTTTACATCTTTCTTAATTTTTCTTTTTCCAGATATACTCATGTAGAAGCTGAATGCCCATTTATATCATTTAATGATTTATTGGACAGGCTTGAAGATTTAGTGTGTGATGTAGTAGAAAGAGTGCTTAAATCTCCATACGGTCATATAGTTCATGATTTGAACCCCGTGAGTTGTCTTATTTTTATGTGAACAGAATCTATAATTCATATCAGAAGGTCGTTTTTTCCTTCTTTGTAATTACTAAAATTAAATTTCTGTAGTAGTAGTTCTTATGTTTGTCTGCTATATATATATATTTTTTTTTATTTAGGATTTTAAAGTCCCAGAAAGACCCTTTTTAAGAATGGATTATAGTGATGCTATTAAATATTTAAAAGAACATAACATAACGAAAGAAGATGGATCTTTTTATGAATTTGGCGAAGTATGACTATATTTTTTATCTGTAAACACAAAATTTGCAATATAACAAGTCTTTTAGCCATAAGTATTTATATAACCGTTGAATGTAGTTGGGTCCGCAATGGGTAGTTAACAGCTATGATTTTATCCGTGCTTGCATGTTTATTTTTTTGGTCCTGACTGGTTTCGGATCCTCATATATAGTCAGAATAAGGCTATCGATCAATTCGTTTAGAGCAGTGGTTGGTCTTCAATGAATGGTTAGGCAGTGAGAATGGATGAAGATTCGAAATCCTCCGAACCTAGAAAAGTTGGACAGATATTGTGTTATATACACTCCCGAAGGTCTGCTTCATCTGCTGGAATGCGTAAATTCTACTTTTACTAAAAAGTATCCTGCTTTAATAAAAAAGGCGTCCTGCTCCAACAGGACGTCAACAAACTGTACCTTTCTCGACTCAAAAGTCGAATTAGATTTAAAATTCCTTCCATATTCAGCGTATACTTGTTGATGTGACTCCTGTTCTGTTCAATTTCCTATTTCTTTCTTAAAACATAGTCTAAATTAGACGCAAGGAGTTTTTTGCCATTACAGATTCTGTCTGAAATGGAATTATGACCAACGAGCGTTTCAGGAAATGGAAACTTATTTTTCACAAATTTTGCAATTTAACGCCTTAACATTATAGTATATCATATTATTATTATTATGTTATAGGACATTCCAGAAATGCCAGAGAGAAAAATGACTGATGAAATCAACAAACCAATAATGCTTTGTCGATTTCCTGCTGGGATAAAAGCATTTTATATGCAGCGATGTGAAGAAGATAAAAACCTTACTGAATCTGTAGATGTGCTATTACCTGGTGTAGGAGAAATTGTAGGCGGTTCTATGCGTATTTATGATAGCGATGAACTGTTAGAAGGATATAAAAGAGAAGGAATTGATTCTGCGCCTTACTATTGGTATACGGATCAGGTAATATTTGATTACCATAAAAAAATTAATTAATTCAATTCGTTACGTTTTTTCAATGTTCAAAGACCAGAATCCAATGTATAATACTCACACGACTTACTTTGTCTGCAATTCGCTCAGTTTTAATTGAAAAATTTTCATAGAAATTAGAATTTTTAACAAATTTGTATGTACTTTTTTAAATTTCAGTTTGCATTGAAAACACTCTTTGTTATGTTTTTCTTTAATAAAAGAAATTTTACGGTTTTTGTTTTGTTTTCCCGTATCAAAGAGTTTTTTTTGAATAAGTTATTTAAAGCATTCTGTATGCAGTAACATTAGATTTGAAATTGACCCACTCATGTAATTAGTTCTGGAACTCTTATTTATTGGTCTGATAATATATTTCTTAAACGCGATTTCAAATACGCGGAACACCACAAATTAATACGGGTCCACTGTACTTACCTATTATAAATATAAATCCTTACTTTTTTTTCAGTTTTGGTTCATTCTAAAGCTTTTTTGTTATTATTTACAGAGAAAGTATGGCACATGTCCGCACGGTGGCTATGGTTTGGGTCTAGAAAGGTTTATTTGCTGGCTTTTGAACAGATACCACATTAGGGAAGTATGTCTCTATCCACGATTCCTCAAAAGGTGTCGACCCTAAATTTATGCGAATACTTTTGTTTCGTCAGTAAACTGTTAGCTTCTAACCGTTTAAGAGCTTAAATATTATTTATTGTTATTCACCATTTGTTAATTGAAAATGGTGGAAAAGTAAACATGAATAATTGAGAAAATAAAAGAAAGTAAAAATATGAACATAAAAACTAAGCATTAAAAAATTTTATTTCCCAAGTTATAGGTTTCATTCATCATCCTGTCCACCTTTTCTTTATTAATACTTTAGTTTACAAAGAATGTAATTTGGAGGACATAGTAGAAAGCATTCGTTTACATTCTATATAGTAGTGCAATCTTTGTTGAGTGAAGCTGGCTACATTAAAAAATCTATTCAATGGAGGTTATAGGACTGAAGCATCCGGGTGGACTAGCTGTGTAAAGCACTCTATAAAGAATTACCAAAGGGTGGTAAAAATAACAAAAATGAAACAGTAGTTTGATTCTGTACAAATTAAGAATATGCAGTTATTTTAAAGAATGGAGTCTTATCTAATCAGTAGTGTCCATCCTAAATAATCCTAATCCTAGGAGCCTCTTCAGCTCACTGTTCGGTGATCGACAGTGTTGTCTGTAGCGAGAGAACACTGTCCGGAGGTCGGCAGTGCACTGAGAAGGCTCCGGGCGCTGAGACCACAGATGTTGAAGCGCCTTAAATTAAAAAAAAAATCCTAATTAATAAATTGTACGTTTAAAATATACAGTGCAATCGATCGGCATTTCATAAGTTAAATTTTCTAGAAAAGCTTGCCTTGAAGCCTTTATAAATTGGTTATAACGAAAATCATTAAATGCAAATTAGATAGCACCTGGCATCCATCTGAACAATTCTATAGAAAATTTGTACTATTACAATTTGCAGGAGGTTGTTAAGTGCTTCAACTATTTCCAAGAACCTGATACAGATATTGCACTTTTACTTGAAACATCTCTCCGAGATAATTGATTCTGGGGGAACATCTGCTAAAGTATCAAGAAACCGTTTGTAGCCCTATCCATTTTTAAGAACAATTAAATTTGCAATAATTCCCCAGGTTACAAACAAAATTAAAGAAAGGCGTCTATAAGTTTCATACAGGATCCTTTTGCTCAACGACTGGTTATTTCACATTATGTCCAAGACACTCATACTATACTATCCAGTTACTAAGTGCACTTAACTATTCGGTTACCTAATTATAAATGCCCAGAAAGGGTAAAAATGACATGATGGTCCCTTCTGATTACTTGTGCACGTAGTGGGAACTGCTAATAATTTTTAATATTTTACGGACCTTCACTAATCTCTTACAAGGCTCCGACCCCAAGAACTCGAAAATACGCGGATCCCTGTTCTCTTTTTGCGCGCTTACTATCATGAGGGCTGTCCATAATAAAGTTCAATCAGAGAAGGAAGTAGTCTAATGAAGTCCGACCAAATAACTTAGTTAATTCAAGATTGCATAAAGTTTCAAACATTTGTGAAGGTTAGTTGTTATTAATGCGTGAAAACTGAATTGCAACCTCCCGTATTCTTCCAGTCTGCTTTAGTTTCCAAGGCATTAACCTTTTAATGGGTTTGTGTCTCAGTGTCCAAAATTGATGTTTACAGTGAAATTAACATTTTCCGTCATGTTGCTGGAGAATGATCTACAATCTTTACGTGGTATGTAAAGTCTTCGTAAAGAATGGTTTCCTTTGTCTGTTTATTTTTTTATCGTTTATTTGATTGTAATAAAAAATGTTTTATGTCAATGATGAAGTTAAAATATCTTGAAGATTAAACAGATTCGATTCTGTTACAAGAAAGAAAGTGTGTTAAGTAATTTTAGTCAATTAATAGTAAGTTTATTTTATTTACAGTTACTATTGTAATAATGAATGCCAGTGAAACCAAACTGCACTGAAAGATATTTTATTTTCCTAAATTCAATGCCTGTTTGATATTTCTAGTTATTTAAGCAAAGAAAGATGTAATATTCTAAATATTTTAATATCATCTTGGCATAAATAAGCTCTTTCATGGAAGCAAATACTGATCCTTATGCATTTGGATAGTTCGTTTAATGAAGCAAGTCATCCTAGAAGTAAAGTTTAATCTTATTCATTGCGTTATAACTACTTTTATATTTATAGTTAATTGCGCATATCAAAGATCGATGCTTGTGTATCAGTAATTGTGGATTTACAATGAATGTAATGAAGCATAATTTTCTGGGTCCAATATTCCAGAGGAATTCGATCCCTGTAGTTTGTTTTTTAACGAATGGATTTTCAGAACGATACAATTATAATAAGATTGGTTATTTTATTGATAAACTCAAAAGCAATTGGATTGAAGTACCCGACTTTAGAATATATCTAATACCCCGTTTATATGAATCTCGAAATATTTTATAATTATGGACTTCCAGCACTGAATGTTTAGCAGTTTGGTCTCGCTGTTAGTTCGCCAGAATCGAATCAAGGTCCAGGCAGTTCAGTAGTTCTGTTGGTCAGCCATAATAAAATATTCTTTTTATTCATTCTTCGTACAAGAAGTAGTGATTTGAGTATTTTGGTAATGAAGAAGACATCTTGCAATCTAGGCAATTAGTTGCCTATTTTTAAGAATCATATACTTAAATTCTCCGTCATTTGTGTGGAAAAGGGAATCAACAAATTCTGAGCTTTTTTGGAAGTGGCCCTTCTGCGATTGGTCCCCCTTATTAGTTAAAGTTCAGGGCGGGACCCAAAAATATATCATCTCGTATACTATCTCATATAGTTTTCTGGAAATGATGGGTTAGTAAAGGAAGGAAAAGTAATCTGATTTTACTTTTTTATCCAAATTGTTATATGAAGACAACTCTGAATTGTGTGAAGAAGACCCATCAATTTACATCCTTCCTTCTTCCCCCCATTCTCCCATACCTAAATATGGTTCAGAGTTTATGGTAAACAGAAATTAAAGAGTTATTCTTGTGACTCATGATTGAAATAATGTGGATGTGCTGAAATAAGCTATTATGAGTTTTCGGAGTTTTGTTTTCACTTTAATTCCACTTACACTACTTGTTAGAATAACTTCATTCAGCTCTATTTTATCCAGTCTTTTTTAAGGAAGTCTTTCTTCAAGTTTTGAATAAACTTTAGATCTTTCTTGTCATAAACGCCCCATTATAAAAAACTAAATTAGACCTGCATCTATCACGTGGATAGGTAAATTAATTACGGGAAATTAGCTGAAACAAGCCTTCAGCTGTTTGTCTATATGCCTATTTTGTCTAATTGCCTATTAAAACCTTCAATAACCATTACAATGGTAGTGTTGACGTGCAGAGAGAAATGTTAAAGGAATTTGAAACTCCCTTTTATATCTCCAATGATGTGACACTTCTTCTGGGTCTTCGGGGGGAGAAGTGTCTATCAGTTTATAGGTATTTGTCCTCCTGCTTCTGTTTATAAATTATTTAGCATTCTTATTAACTCACCTAGAATTTTTTTATTGTGTCATGTGCATACTTCATCTTGTTGATTGTTTCCCGTTTATTCCAACTCCGTGCTCATCCTACAAAAGTTTCTTAAAAATTTCTTCTAATAAGGATCATAAATGTATCCTGTTGGAAGGTACATCAAATTCCTAAGGGCTTCTTAATTTAATTTAACAATATTGTGTATGTGAATTAATTTGTAAATGATTATACCAATATTTACGTACATTGGAGTTAAAATTATTTAAGGAAATAAATACTATAAAATAAAATTAATGAAATTACTTATCAAATAAAATTTTCTTACAGTCAAAAAATTGCTTTACATTAATTCTCTTTATTCTGATAAATACAGAATTAGAAAACTGTAAGAAATAAAAGGTCCAAAGGTTATATTTGTTAAAAAGAAACTAACTGTGCACATTTACAAAGATAAGTGATATCTATGGATCTTCTTCTCTCATTTTTTAAATAAATTTTATAAGACTGTTTATAATCAAATTGAATTAAGTTAGCTAAATAATATCCATACACTATCCTATTTAATAATAAAAACTAGGCATAGTCTAAGACCGACAGCCGGATTGTTGTTTATATATGCATGTGCAGCACAACAATAATAATATTATTTATAATTCACTTTTATCAATTTATTTGTTTATATATATATATATATATATATATATACATGTTGTTATTTATTTATGCTAATTAGCCAAGATATAATTCTTATTGAAATTAAATCTCCATGCCAAATCACAACATAAAACCAGGGTTATTGTCTGTACCCATTTAAATAATTATTCACATCCTATCTAGACAACACTTCTTTCGAAAATAAAGTTATCCAAATTTTTTTTAAAGCAGAACTAACTGCTATAAAATGGGTAAGATCTTCTAATTCAGATTTACTATAGAGTTGATTAAATGATATAATATGAGGCCTACTGTTTAAATGTACCAGATCACATCTTGCTTTTATAATCACCTAATGTCTGATTTGGTAAACTGGTCATTAATATATGACTATCAGGTGGCAAATTAATGTTTAATCCCTTATGTACATCCTATTCTATGTCGAACTCTGCAGACCCATTGAATACATTCCAACTTGTATTATTCATCAAATTTTGCGTGAATTTTATTATATGCATACGCATACAAACTGCTTGGTGTTATTTACATCAGTAGTTATTGCAATATCTAAATTAATTGTTCCAATATATATTTTTTTTTTTTTTATTTCCTTAAACAGATACATTTTTTTTTAACACGTTTCTGAGTTAACATTTTAGGATATCTATTATCAGCCATTTTACATTATCCTATAAACCCAATAATTTTTTGGGAGGATTCTGGAATAAAAGAAAATGTATATCTAATAGTGGATGTTGTTCATATACAACAAATTATTTGATTCTTTAATTTAAATTGCAATAAAATAGATTGACTTTTATTTTTCTTCTGATAACAGAGTCACAGCAATCTTTTTTTTTTTTTTTAAAGTTTCACTGTAATATATAGCCATCAAATCAATCCTTATCTACTTCAGATAAATTAATTGTTCATTTCTGAATACAGAAATTTTTTGTTATACTTAAAACCTTATTGAATCTTTTTTTGCTACCTTATTACAAATATTTAGGTATATTTACAGAATTGTTCATAACTTGTTTCAAAGTTATTTCTCATCTGCTTTATATAATGATTGATTCATTTGTATAAATAATGAATATACTAATATAATCTATAGTTTCAGTATCGTGAATTAAGTATTAGATGTCCATATTAATATAGGTGGTACAAAGTGACGATGGGACAAATTTTAAATTACCACCTAGCACGTCTTACCTCAAGAGGCAGACAAGATGGCAGGACTCCAAAATTGCAGCGATATAAGCGATGCTAAACCCTTCTATCCAAAGAGGCATCTGTACTTGAAGCCATTATTGAAAATTAATATCTCCATACAGCTTCCAAGTTTGAAGTTGGTCGGTAGATCTATATCAAATATTACTCTAATGGAAAATATTAGAAATTGGGCATCACCAGATAAATTTTGTTCAATCAAAGTTACCAAAAGTACATTAGAATTTATAAGATTTGAAGCTGATTTACTTAATCCTTCAAAGGTGAATGCAATTTTGGCTCGTTTAGATGGTAAACAGGTTACATTGCCTGGCTTCAAAGAAGTTGTTAAAGTAAGAGCTAGTATTGCTAAATCAGATTTTCCCACTCGCCATGACTGGGATTCTTTTTTCCGTGATGCGAAACATATGAATGAAATGAAAGCTGGCGAGAGACCTGACACTTTGCATCTTTCAGATTTACCAAATAAATGGTTCTCTACAAAATCAAAAGAAGATTTGCCAAGTGAAAGTTTACTTAAAAAGATATTCCAACAGTTTGGAGAAGTTACAGCTGTTGACATACCTTCTGTTGATCCATATAGAAGTAAAATGAAAGCACACTTGTCTGGATTGAAATTATTTAATTTTAACCAAAACACAACTTTTGAAGCTTATGTGCAGTACAGAGATTATATATCTTTCGTAAAAGCTATGGATTATTTGAGAGGAATGAAATTGCTTAAGATCGAAGCTGATGAAGCATTTACCACTAATATCAAGGTATAATCAACTAATTTTGCCATATTTAACATTTAGTATGGCTTTTCTTTTTTTTTGTACTTTTTTTATTTTATAGGTTGATTTTGACAAAACAAAACATCTCAGTGAAAATTCCATTAGAAAAAGAAAAATTGAGAGAGAGAAATTGATGGCAAAAGATAGAGAACTTGAAGAAAAGAAACAAAAACTTGAAGATGCTCTAAAGAAACTGGAAGAGAAAGAAAAGTATGGATAAAATAAGGTAAATCAATTGTTAAAATTTAAATTAAAGTTGCATTTACTTTGTGACATTGTAATTTTTAGGGAGGAGGAAAAGAAAGCCGCAGATAAACAGAGAGAAATGGAGAAAAAGATAAAAAAGCTTGAAAAAAGAAGAAAATCAGATTTAACAGGTACTAGCCATGATGACGAAAGTGAGGAAACAAACAAAATTTTAAAAGAAAAAAAATTATTACTTTCTGCACAAAGAAAGTTGGAATCAATAAGAATACTAACAGAACTTTTTAGAATTATTAAGGTAACTTATTTTAGAAGTGTAGCTTTATTCATACAATGTAATTAACGCAAAATCTATAACATTGAATTAATTTAATATATTCTATTAATTAATTTCCTTTACTTCATGTTAAATTAGCTTTAAAAAAAAAGTTATAAAAAATATTAATTTTTACATTCTTCTCATCTGCTGTAAGAGGAAGTATTATTATTATTATTATTATTTGTCTATGGGGAGGGACCAACCTCACGCTATCCAAAACCTCATTGAGCCCTTATAGCTACCCCAAGAAAAACAACAACAAACCGGGTCTAGAACAAATATCCAGACCCGGGTATAATCATCTAAGATTCACCGCAGTTCGAACAAATCGGACAATAATCTTAAAGGGAAATAGCTTAAGATCATTCACAGACTCCTGTTTCGACCAAAGATGCTGAACCTATTTTCCTCACAACCCAAACATTCTGTCATAAGATGGATGGTGTTTCCTCCTCTGTCTAACGGACTCTGCAGAATAGATCCCATTACGTGGAGATGTCTCCTTAAACCACAATGATCAGTAAGGGATCCAACCAGATGCCTGAGAGAGTTCCGTGAAAGACACAGCAGCGTCTGACTAATAGCCCTGACCGGAAACCCGATGAGCATCTTGGACTGGCGACAACCAACTCTGCTTATCTATAAGGATGAATGCTGTGGAACTGTCCATGTCTGGAAGCTTGACAGACATGTACCAGAAGACAAGCCAACAGCAGGTTCGGGAAAAATGAAAGGGAGAGAGGCGCCTAATTTGGCAAACCTATCCACCTCCTCATTCCCAAAAAGTTCCCATATAACCTGGTGTACCCAGACCAGAAGCACATCCTTCAGAGAAGAAAGCTCTTCCAGTCTTTTAGAACATTCTAACCTGTAAGTGAAGACACATGAACTCAGCGCCTTCAGCGCAGCTTGGCTGTCCGAGCAGATACAAACACCTTTTATGTTAGTGTTACATAACTTCTCAACAAAGATACAACAAAGAATAGCATAAACCTCAGTCTGGAAAACTGTGGTCCATTCACAAGTGCTACTGCCCAATGATCTACGGTCTCGAAATAGACCGCAGCTCCAGACCTACTATCCATTCTGGAATCGTCGTGTAACACCGGAGGTAAAGAGGAAGCATTGCGATCATATTTAATTTTCGATATCAAATTTTCAAATATACGTTTTGAGGTTCCCGATTTAAAAACAATTGTTTTTAGAAATAGGGCAGTATGTCTAAGTATGCGTGTGCGAGCCTGCGTTTTTCCTTTAATTGTATTCCTCTGAAGGAGAATTATCTTTTACATATGCCCCATAAGTAATATATTACATGGATGACTGTAGTTTTCTGCAATTTTCCCCAAGACGACATCAAGGGGTTTCGTTAAACTTGGTATGTCTAACTAGATACTAGATATTTTTTGCCGAGAAAAATTCAGTTAAGGAGGTTTTGGGAGAAAGATGAGGCCTTTTATGTGACCTTATCATCTATATAGTATAAACTAGTATTAATTGTGTTGCCAAAATGATTCCGAATTTGAAAAATACATAGGTTGACTGAAATATGATCTTACTGAACAATTTTTTTTAATTCTGCGACTTCTTCCATAAAGAAATCAACAGGGTTCGTTAAACTTGTGATGCTAACTATACATACAGATCTATCTCTTTTCATCAGAGATATTTTCCAGCTCTGCGGACCGTACCACAACAACCTACCTAATTTGACATGATCCCAATACTTCCTCTTCCTAGAAGTAAGAGAATGTCATTAAAAGTTTGTCAAGTACAAAACTATGTAATTTCTGTAAGAGGAAAGTCTTGTGAATATTTCACACCAGATTTTTTAATAAAAAAAAATACATTAAATTAAGGCATATTTTAGAAAAGTAAAATATTAAATCAATCTTAATATCGAGTATTTCTTTCCCAGTTTTGCAATTTGTTTAGGACAGAATACTGAGAAGCAATTCAGCATTATTGCTTATTGGCCTATGATCCATCCATACGTCTTCACTATCGAGTGCTTCAAGGATGTGGAAAGCTTGGTTGTTTTTACAGAAGCCCTCTTGTTATAAGTTTCAGACCTATTCTATTGGAAATTGTTATGGTAGCAGAATGAGGTTGATGAATCATGTTGAAATGTGTCTGAAGATAGATTCACTAGTTGCACTTTAAACAATGTTACATTTTGCATACTTCTGTGCAGAGAAGCGTATGTGGAGAATAGAGTGCCTTCAGAGCGAGGAGTTATGATGCTGATAGCGTGAAATGTAGAATACTAGCATTGGCTGATGTTAGAATTATTATGAAGAGCGTTATGGTTAGTTAGAACTCTTACTTGTTCTAATGATAGATAACTAGTGCGGCTAGCTAGGTTAGGAGAAACTTTCAAGGTTGATTTTGAACTTTGTTTATTCGTTCTATGTTGATCTCAGTAATTCTTAAGCAAGTGTGCTGATAATAATTTTTAGCAGCCAGTTGCCTACCAGAAGCCAGTATCGACAGTCAAATTCCTCTTTCTCTGGCAGAATACGGACGCTAGGGCTCGCTGCCCTTCCATCTCGTCAGTCCTGTCTTCTCTCTCTCCCCACTCCAGCAACTTCGCTTTCGTCAGTCTCCCCACTCCACACAACACGTTTATCCCTCTACTTATATTTATTATAATTACAATTATTATAAGTGTATTACTATTATTTTATCATATAATTAATATTACTTCATAATGATGCTACATCACATTAGATTGGAAACAGAATTGTAATGAAAAAACAAAGCAGTATTTTTTGGAGTTGTAATTTTTAAATATTGCTTAATAAAATATATTTTTATCGAATAAAGTTTATATAATAAAGCAAAATTATTTAGGAAACAAATATTTAGAAATTTAAAAACATTAATTATATTCTATATAGTTAGATTGGCTGTTATTCTAGAAGAAAAACATTCATTCTTGTTACTTTCATGGCTAATTTGTTACCAATTTTTCACAGGAACAAAAGGAGAAAAATGTGGTGGATGTTTCTGGTGATAGTTATAAGGAGAACAGCAAGAAATACAAAAATACCAAATTGGGAGTTAAGGTACTAGCAAGTGATAGGTTTTTTTTTTTTAAATGTGGAAGGTGATTATGTATATGTAATTTGGGAAATACGTTTTATTTTTGTAGGAAAATTTGGAAACAGATTCCAAATTAGAAGAAAACGATGCTTCCGAATTAACGAAAGAAAGTAAAGGTAATTATCAAATTAGTTTTTACTTCACTACTAAAGCCGATACTGTGTAGTCCCAGTGAGAAGTGTGAACGTTTCAAATTTGCATATAAAGTTTTCATTGGAAATACATTTTGAGTCCATCCCCGCTGAATACGAAAAAATGCTTTAGACAGTCCCTTTTGAAATTTGCCATTTTAAATGAAATTGATTTTCATCAATATTCATTTATACGTCTATAAAAAAGAAATCTGATAGGAAACTCAAACACAAATTTCTCTCACTGCAATTTACATAGTTATTAATAAATTGAACAATTTTCTTTAAACACATAATTTTTATTGTTTAGCATTCATCATAATCACTCCTCTTCTACCGCCTAAGCAGTGTGAGGAGGAAGTTTACATAGCCTCTTCCAGCTTTGCCGGTCATGGACTAGCTCTTATCTTTTTCTCCAGTCTAACCCTCTTTTTTGGAAGGCATCCTTCACCTCGTCCTCCCACTTTAATCTAGGCCGACCTCGCCCTCGTTTGCCATCCACTTTTAGTTTTATATGTGTCAAGGGCAATCCGGTTGGGCTCCATACGAAGAAGATGCCCTAGCCAGCGTAACCTATTCTGTTCGATAGTCTCGATTGCTGGCCTTACGTCGAGGTTCGACCTAATGGTTAGTGCTATGGACACGATCTCTTTTGGTTTTGCTTTCAACTTTCCTAGAGGAATCTCATTTCCGACGCCTGAATCATTGATTTATGCTTTTTAGTCAGGGTCCATGATTCCTAGGAA
The DNA here is from genome assembly GCA_011037195.1 of Triatoma infestans. Lineage (NCBI taxonomy): Eukaryota > Metazoa > Arthropoda > Insecta > Hemiptera > Reduviidae > Triatoma > Triatoma infestans. The sequence goes on from JAAEAF010000844.1 coordinate 164,320, forward strand.
TATGTTAGGATTGGGAGGAAAGTTTGACTTATACACTGCTATTTTTGTTTTCTTCTCGTCTATTCAGGAAACCTCTTTTTATCGCATTAAAATTGCTTAGCATTGTCCAACCTTAATAAAACTTTTTTCTTTTTTTTTTTTAAAGCACAACCTCATCCTTCCCCTAAAGCTCCCAATGAATTTTCTCAGGTTTCTGTATGTATAGTTACTATACCAAGTTTATTGGTGTTTTCATTGAGAAAATTGTAGAAAACTAAAAAAAAAAAAAAACTGCTCAGTTAAGTCGCACTTACAGTAATCCGATTTTTTCAAACACGGAATTCTGGCAACACATTTAATTCAAAATAATACTGTATAATTGATAGAACCATATAATAAACTAGAATAGCATTTACAGGGAAGTACAACCCCAGCCTTCCCCTCCAAAAAAAACAAAGAAAAATGAATTTTCCCAGAAAAATGTTTCAAATAAAAGTGTACATATCTACATATATTATATATGTAGATAATATAAGAATTTTAAAGAAAATCGTTGGATCTGTTTTTGATAAAATCGCGAAAAAAACAAAACAATAATAATAATAATAATAAAGTCGCACTTTTTGGTTGATGGGTTTTGTTTAAAAACTTGATGTTAGGTGCGGGTTTGGCAGAAACTAAATGGAATATCAAATTTGGGCTTCCTGCTACATTTTTTTTTTGAGACGTCCTATTTAGGACTTATCAAGGATCTATTAGTTACATATAAAGAGAGGAGAATTAAAATATTTATTTATTAGCATCTCACGAAAACAAAAATTGGAATAATTTATTTGAGATGTTAAGATGTATTCTTCTATAATGCACCATCTGTGTTACAACTGTTTCGGATCCACTACGTGGTAGTATTTAAGAGTAACTTAGATTTTTTTTTCTTTCTAGGAGCCTCTCTACAGCTCATTGTTCGGTGATTGACAGTGTTGTCTGTAGCGAGAGAACACTGTTCGGAGGCCGGTAGTGCTATGAGAAGGCTCTGTGCTCCAATGACCATAGATGTTGAAGCACTTTAAATTTTTTTAAAAAAAGTAACTAAACATTAAGTAACACAATTTTATTTTGAATATATGACAACCTCTTAACAAAATCTGTAACAGTATTTTCAATCATCAAAAGTTTTCTCTGATCCATTAAACAAAAAATTTTAAGAAATACTATATTTAAATTGTTAGGCTAAGTTTCACTAATTTCATTAAACTTTTGAACATCACATAATATGTTAAAATTAACATATCCAAAAGTTTTCACTGAAGAAATTACTGTTTGACGGTATTGAATCCGAAATTGATGTTTAGTATATGGATATGTGAACACGTATTCCATAAAAGAAAATAAGAAGATTTCTGCTAAATCAGTCAACTGAAACGGCAACTTACTGATTTTTTGTCGCATTTTACTAAAAATGGCTCTTAACGATGATTGTTTTTTTCTTAGCTGTAATTTCAATTTATGGGGTTACAGCGTGTATAATGCAAAAGTGTTTTACGAATAAATAAAAATTTGTGAATTAGGATATAATAATTTTTTTAAATATATTTTCTGAATATTTTCTTTGTTTTAGAAGGAAGCAGACTTCATTCTGAAGTTGTTAAAGTTACTAGCTTGTCTTCATCGTCAGGTAAATTAATATTAGACGAAATACAAAAAAAAAATTAAGTAATAATGATAAATATTGTTATCTTAAAGGTAATTAATACATTGATGTCCATTATAGTCTCCCGAAACAGAAGAAGTGAAAATCCAGCTTCCTATTACAATAATGGAAACATGAACTATACAAATTCAAGAAGGTGGCGAAATCCAAATTGGAAAAGGCGAAAGATGATGAACTTAGGAAGAAGAAATATCGGTTTCAACCGGCATTGTGTAAACCCACAAAATAATGATTATTATCGCAATACTCATCACCTTTATTATAAATATTTCCAAAGTATAACAAGAAGTGGTCCATCACAGTCTGGTAAATCACATTCCCATAGTCTTAGTAAAACACCACCCTTACATCATGATCGTTCTTATTCTGAATCAATCCGGTCTTCTAGAACAAGATCCAGATCCAGGTCTTCAAAAAATTACAGTCCTAGAATTTCAAGAAAATTTTCTAGAAGATCACGTTCAAGTTCATTTGAAATTGATTCAGAAAGAAGTCATAAGCGATCTTATTCACGCCATCGATCCACTTCGATAACAAAAAAAAAAGAAAAATTTAAACATATAAATTAATTTTTTTTTAATGAATATATATATATATATGTGTGTTGTAATTATTTGGTTATTTTTATTGAATTGCATAGATTTGCTTATCCCTTCAGTAATATTGGATAATCTTAGACAGTTGCTTTGAGCTGCTGTTGATGATCTCCAGCTTTGTAAGCAGCCAATGGTCTTAGAAGAATATTTTTATTTATTGTCTATATTTTATTTTTGATAATTATGTAAATATATTTTGACATGTAAAAAAAAATTGATGGTAGTTTTTCAAATACATTTAGAATTCTTTATCATTTCAGTTTACATAGTTCTTGAGATTTCCTCCTCCCTTACTTTAACAGAATCCATATTCGTCTCTAGAAATAATTTTACTTCTGCATGGGTTAACTAACAACGCTCCTGTTGGACGTTTTGGGAACAATTGTGCCGAAGTCTCATGTAAATTTCATAAACGTTTGGATAAAATAATAAAAATTGTACATGGTTACAATACTTCCTCTAAAAGCAGTTAGAGAAAGTAAAAATGAGAAAATAATTATAATTAATAAATTGTCAGATAGGGTACGAAAGTAATCAATCAAGGCGTGACAAAAAAAAAAAAAAAATTCAAATTAGATTATATTTCAATTAAGAAATCTATTGAATAAATGGAAACCAAAACCAAAATACCATCCAATAGCACAAATAATTACTTTTTGTACTTGCGCAACGAAATTTTTTTTATAAAAATGGCCTCAAGGTTACAGTATGTTCAGATAAATAGAGGAAGCAGCATATATTAATAAAATACATATGTTATTAAGTACCAAAACGAAGTTTAAATATAATATTCATTTGGTATTTTATCCGTCTTAGCATGTTTATTCATTTTGTTCTTCCTGATCGGTTTCGGATTTTCATCCATCGTCAGAGCAAATTCACCAAGTTCGCGTAGAGGGTTCACTTCAATATAATGTTTGTGTTACACTCACACTTGGTGGTTTGTTGGTTGTACATACTCTACACGAACTTGGTGAATTTACTCTTGACAATGGATGAAAATCAGAAACCGGTTAGGAACAAAATTAATATGCATGCTATGACGGATAAAATACCAGATGTTACCCAGCATTGCGGATAGTCACATATGTTACCCGCATATTCAATAGTATTCATTCTTAGCATATTAGAAATGTAAAAAAATTAAATTGTACCTGTGGATCAACAAATGCGTTTTTAATTGTACTAATTGTTTTATTGAACTGTGCTGTTTTCGTTGTTTGATTAATGCAAACAATTAAAGTTTATGAGTTTTGGGAAATGATTTCCCAATCTGTTGTGTTTATGTAATGTATACTATTGTTTTACTTACTTTTTTTCTGTTTTTGAATTAATCAAGTTTTGTAATGAACACCAAAACTGAAGTTCTGAGTCGAATTTATAAATATACTAGCTAAACCCGGCCACGCTCAGCTGTGGCTCAGTCTGATTTTAATTATTAGGGAAGGAAATAGAAGTATGATAGTTAACATAGATTCAGCAAGAAAACATAACATTCAATTTAATACCCTACTTTGCGTTGCTGCGAACTGAAAGGAAAGAAAGAAAACACGTTTTTAACTGAAACTCTTTTTTTATTGCCGGATAGTGCCGGTAAAGCTAGTGAATGGAGTAAATTTTTTGTTTGTCTTTTTTCTGCATAAACATGAAGATCAGATGGTTTACCGTCTCTGGAGCATGTAACATTAGGGAGAAGCCCATGAGAGAAGCATTCGTTTTCTAAATTCAAACCGCACATTGTGCTTAGCAAGGCGTATTGAAAATTGAAGTCGTTTGAACTCGAACTCGAATGAGTGGTATTCGTGGAAGTAGTACGACTTCACCTTTATGAGGTCCAGTGAGAACTGTTGCTTCAATTAGATTATTCATCAATTTTTTAACTAATAATCGTGTACCATTGCATGTTTCGGAGTAATATAATTGGCACTCCAATTTTCAAATTTAGAATTTGTGTCGGTAATCCGGTAATCGAGTAAATTAAGAAATTCCGTTGGAAAATTCACTACTTTACATTGGTCCATCACGGAATAATGGATTTGTATGTCACTGTTTCACTTGCAATTCTGTTTAGAATGATGTGGTTCATATCACAGTACGTCGACATTTTTAGCGGCTAAAATGGCTCTTCCGCTTAACCATGCGTGATTTTGATAATTTGTTTCTGCTTTGGAATACCTTGTCTACTAATTCTTCTTTTGAATGTACAATGTTGCAAAAATTAGATGGGAAGGTGATTTTTCCTGTTGCTGGATTTGTAGGTGCAGTGCCGTTACCGACTTCCAGTAATTGTCTTGAAGATATGGAAGCTATTCGATCGTTTTGAAGCTGAACTCTCATATTCGTTGTTAAATGTATTTTTTTTTACTGTGCTCCAAAGAGTTGAATATTTCAAGCAGGCATGCAATTCGTCAGCTGGTGTTGAGCGAGGTATCACTGGAAGCGTTTGCCTGAAGTCACGGATAATAACGCCAAAGCTCCACCAAATGTGGAGCCTGATTATTTCGCAAGTCTTTCAATGTATAGTGTACCACTGACTTTTTGTGAGCCACTGTACACACATCCCATACAACGATTTTGGACGCCCGAAGAACCTTTCCCATTCCTGATGTTTTAGAAATGTTACATGTTTGGTTTTCTGTGAAGTGCATGTTTATTGACAGTTTAAGAGCTGAATGAGCTGTTCTATCTCCTTCCATCAACGTAGCAGCATTACGTGAAGAAGCAAGTGTTAACGCAATATGGTCATTTGAACGGATTTTAGCCAGGATTAAGAAAATTAAGAACGTTTTTCTTAGTTCCACCTGGAGCGTCCAAAAAGTAAATCCACCGAATTGGTTGGTCACAGCTTGTATGATGGTATCAAATGCTATCTTTAGTTTTTGAAGAAGTTTCAGTGTGTTTTCTTGGACGAATAGCTGTTAAGTCATTTCTGGTGTATTATTTCTGTCTGAGCAGCCCTCTCTCGAATGTTGCATTGATCGACCCTATTCGGTACTGTAGCTCTCAATTGTGTCAATAACTTGCCACACGTTGCAAGACAAAGATCCTCAATGAAGATTACCGCTTCATTGTACATTTCTTCTTGAAATCCAAGCCATAATTATATGTTTCTTGACTTATTCTGTGCAGTATATGTTCGGCAGAGAGCGCGCCACGATCGCAACGCGTGTGCGTCTATTTCTGCCAACCATGCGAAACGCTCGGAATTTCCCGTTCCCTACTTAACAGGAACTTAGGAATAAAAAGTATATTATGAAAACTCTTATATAGAAATGCAACGTTGTGTCAAAATTTCAATTCAATCCATCGACTACTTTTCGAGTTTTGCGGACACAAATATACGGATGTTGAATTTTTATATATATAGATAAACAATTGGACAAAAAATGATTTGTTTACTACAACTCACGCTTTTTTTTTTTTTTTTTTGGGTAAACGAGGAAGATTTAACTAATCTCCCATTAATATTCACTTGATGCTCTAACAACTGTTGACTGCATTAGATAGACTGCCACAATAAATCTAGGACTGTAAAACATCAGAGATTCTTAATTCAGAAAAAAAATGTTACCGTTCGGAATTTTTCATAATTCAAATTTCTAGAAGTTCACTTAATATTATAAGAGAAGCTATATATAACATGATCGGCAATAATGAAATCAAAATAATTTGGGATAATTTAGTAAAAAACAAATCATAGAAGAAGCAACAGAATTACAGTTACTTTTTTTTAAAAAACTTATGAACAAAAACGAATTATAAAATATTCTTGGTATTTGAATGTATTTCTTTCTGAACGTACTTTGCTTGAATTTGTTCAATATGTTATTTTACTACAGAGGCAATTAGGTGAAGCTTGGTGATAAGCTCATAAAGCTTTTTCTTGCTGCATCACTCAATTTTCCAATTGACGACTTCCAACTTGCAATTTTTACAAAGTATAAAATAGGTGATGGAACGTAAAAATGTATGAAATAAATGCAATAGACTCTTTACAAGTTGTATACCAACTTTAAGAAAGTTGTAAGTGTTGAGAGAAATCCGCAAAAAAGAACTTTAAAGAAAAAACATTCAGTAAGATGGGTGTCCGCCATGTATCGGATGGAATTTGTCCGTCAAAGCAAGCTGTTTTCTTAAATCTCGCCAGTTACAGATTTTCTTAAATTCTGATTAATCAAGTTTATGTATAGACATCGACATCCATTTCTTTAAAAGTTTTGGCAAGATAAGCAAACCGAAATAATTGTGTTTAATCAATCAATGTTAACATAAAATAAATTAAAACTTTTAAAAAAATTGAAGTCAGCGACTCTTTACAATCTTGCTGAACCAGACTTCAATAATGGAAGAAATCAGTAAAGTGTTTCTTGCAAATTTCTGCCTTTTTACTTTCTCTTACTCCTAAGTAAGAGAAAGTATTGTAATCGTGTCAAATTTTCGATATCGAGTTTTCACCGGAAATATCCGTTTTGAGGTCCCCTGAATCCAAAAAAGTGGTTTTTAGCAAATGGTCTGTGTGTGTGTGTGTGTATGTGTGTGTGAAAGCATAGCTCATAAATGAAACATCGCAGAAAGTTCAAACTTTTCGTTTCGATATCACGATGTGATCTGACAGTACATTATCTGTCAAAATTCCTCAACCGGAAGTACCACTTTACTAGTTGGATTTTTTACTTGTTTGCGATTTTTTCAAAAATGGCTCCGACGATTTTCTTTAAACTTCAAACATCAATCACACATACAAACAACTACAACTTTTATTTGAAACATTTCCCTGGGAAAATTCATTTAAGGGCACTTTTAGGGGAGGGGTGGGGTTAGATTTTCATTAAAGTGCTATCCTAGTTGATTATACAATTCTATCATCCAAACTTAATTAGTTAGAAATAAATAGATGGCGGAAATTCCGAGTTTCAAGAAAATTAGTAAACCGGAAGTGCGCTTTTACTGAACAGTTTTTTCAGTTTTCGACGAATTTCATTAAATTTGGTACACAAACTATAAAATTTGTCAATTATCATTTTGAGAACTGGAGTAAGAGAAAGTTGTGTGAGTGTTTCACACCAGATTTTTTATTTTTATTTTTGGTTTGTACTGGGTACAAGCTCAAACAAAATTCGATTCCCATGGTGGCCTAGGCTTTGAGCTATTGTATTACTATGGGAATTCGATTGTAAAAAGAAATAACAGAAGCCATATAAAAATGTTTTGGCATTGTTTTACACTTGTCTTGAAATATTGAGTCGTTTTGTTAGATTGTTGCCTTTTTCGATTCTTTACAAAAAAAACTGGGTATTTCTCACAGATTTATTTACTCAATATAACCTTCTGCGATGATAGTCAAGCCTTATTAAGCCATACAAGGTGAAACACACAAACAAGAAGACTTGTTTAAATTTAAAGAGGGAAAAAAATAATGTTATTTTTTAAATACTATTGTTTTTAATTCGATAAAATCATTTGCATATATTTCTTATATACAGCCTGTCATTATTTTTAATCAACCTATCAGTCATCTGTCTACAAATACTATTACAAAAAAAAAAACAAAGCATACAAAGCATTCCATTAAAATATTCCTTTTGTGGTAGGTATAAATTATTTTCTACATTGTGCATTTAATTACAAATAATTGATGTTAAAAAAAAAAAATTAAGTACAATATAATTTCATTATTTATCTGGAACCTTTTTTTTTTTTATTATTATTAAATCATGTCATCAAATCATTAATTTATATTTACATTTACCAAAATAATCATTTATTTAAACTCACTTTTTATCAGAGATATGATTAGTTTATTATTTATTATTTTTTGTTTAAAAAAAAAAGAAAAAGATTTTACATGGTAAATTTACAAAAAAAAATTAATAAATACATATATTAAAAAATAAATAAATAAAAGTAATAGTATGTAGTCGATCGGACTGATTTTTTTTTTATTTTATTTATTAATTTGCTTGAATCTATTTTTTTTCTTTTTTAATTAAAACACCTTGTAATTATTTGAAGAGAATTTTTTTAAGTTTACTTACAAGAACATTTTATTACTAAGCAGTATGTTCAAGATTTTTGGTTGTTAATGTAAGAAAATAGCATCAGCCTATCATAATACTACCCCAAGTAATAGATAAGCTTGTAAAATAAGTTACCTCAAGTTAGCAATATTTTATTTTTTATTTAAGTAGTGTGTGTATACATATATATATTTATATTAATATTTTAAGTTTTGAAATACATTTTTTTTTTTTTTTTAATTTTAAAAAATTTTCGTAAAGTTATATCAATAAAATATAATTACCACCGGCAAATCATATAAGGCCTCAAACGTATTGTGTGACATCTGGGGTAGGAACAGTTAAAATTACCTTTACATTCTGTTGCCGTGTGCCCCCACCTATAAATGGGAAATATTGCTGGTAGTATTATATATATATTTTTTAATATATTTTATTTAACTGAACTTGTGCCAAGCATTTTCCTTTCATTCATTATTTTTTTGACTAGGATCAAGGGGAAGTTTACTTTAAAAAAAACAAAATCATAAAACAGTCCTTTAAACTCAATATAACTTTCAAAAAATAAAAATGTAAAAGAATAAACAACATTTAATATTTTGATTTTTTTTTTTAAATATTATTGATTTTTGTTTAAATATATAGACCTTAACTAGTTTTTTTTTTTTTAATTTCACAAGAAAAACAATTACAGAACTAACAGTAATTAAAAAACTTTTAGGCACTTCATAATTCATAGCCATTGTACTGGTTTATGTTTTTATTTAAAAAACAAAAAAAAAAAAAAATCTTTAGGATTATATATTTTAAAGCACAGCGCTTAGGTTTCTATATCTTTGTTTTTTGTCACTCTCATGGCTTTTCATTAACAATAATGTTTAAAATTAAAGACAGTATTTTTTTTTTTAAAAAAAGATCTATCAAATTCATATATGGTTCCTTACTTCTATATTTAAACTTTTCTTCAATGTTTGGGAAATTAAATGCTGCAGTTCTGAGAAAAACAGTTTTTTTTTTTTTTTTAATCATTAAATTTACTCCTCCAGGGATGTGCATCTAAATACAGATATTTATTTATACGAATCTATTTTAATAATTAATGAAATTTTACCATAAAAATAAAATTGGAATAGGAAATTCCTTTATTTAAGAAATGAATCACAACATTTAAAAGGAAGCATCTAGAAAACATTCAAAATACTTTTTGTTAGAAATGAGATTTTATGTTTGCTGGGAAATTTGAGTTCCATTAGTGTTCCAACCAATTGGCCAATCACGAAGCATATAAAATAATACTATCTATTAATTCTCCCTTGCGTAATACATAACCTAACATGCTTTAGATTTATTGAAATGATTTTCTGTTCTGACTGTTTTGTGCCCCAAAAATTTCTTTTGTTTTTAATGGAAATATTTCTACGAATGATAGATACGTCCATTCTTTGAGAATTTTTTTTTTTCGTACACCTTATATACATTAAAAACAAAAAAAAAAAAAAAAAATGAGAAAGGATAATTTATGATAATGACATAAATCATCACCGAGATAAGTGGTACAAGACTTTGTTTACAATTTTCACTCTTTTATCATTATCTGGATAGCAGCTGAACTAGAATTTCTTAATATTTTCAATTTTCATTATATTCTGATTTGGATTTATAAAACCGGGAAAAACAGATTATGACAGCGAATTTATATGATATTTGCGAATTTCATAAATATTTTCCTTAGAAAAAAAGTTTTTAACTTCCATTTTAATAAATATTGTATATTGGGAGAGTCAGTTACCAATCTCACTTATATAGTTAGATTACTTTACTTGTAGCGGGATCTTTATAGCCAGCCCTATAGTTGTAAGTTTCCAATAAATAAATAAGAAAATTAAAATAAAATAAATATTGTATTCAGATGCCATTGCTACCTATTATTGTTATTATAAAGTTATATTTTATTCAATTTACAGCTGGAGAAACAAATTATAAAGTTATAAGCGCCATAGTCAGTATTTTTTGTGGCCATTCATTGTCAGAATTTTTCTCAAAAAACATATGAACAGACCATTTTCGGGAGCATAATAAAACTCGTGCTTAAGAAAAAAAAAAAAATTGCACTTTTTATATCTATTATAATCGCTAATAGTTATTACTACTAGGAAATTTTTGGAATCTCTAGATAAATTTGTAATAATAGGAATTTTATATCCATTAATTTGGTGAATTAGACAAATCTTCAATTTCTTTTTTATAAATTATTAATAATATTTTGTTCTTGCTTTTTTCTGCATGCAAATGCAATAGAAGTCTAGCTAAGTTTATAATAAATATAATTTGGCATTGCATAAGTGCTTATTTTGTTAATTTTGTGTATGTACCTAAAAATTCCAATAACCTTATGGGAAACAGCAGAAAGTATAAGGAGTGTAACTGCAGTAGAAGTTTATAAATTAAGATACCGTATTACAAGATATTAAACAGAGGGAATCATGATACAGAAGCATTATTGAAGTATTAATTTCATATATCAATGAAGTTGAAATATTCTACAAGGAGGGAATAAACTAGGTAGTTCTTCAGAGTTTTGCGTCTGAGTGGTTAGCATATACACACACGACTGACATTTCTTAACACCTACTATCCACAAACACAAACTCAGAGGACCTACAGAGTTAGTCGATATATCCAGCTACTTGACCTTAATATTTCTACATAGTCAAACTTTAATTCACCATCACACACACGCGTTTTTTACCTGTACCATGGTATCACAATGTACAAACGTAGACTAGTGCCGGTAGTCTCAACAGATCTTTTCGTAGTGATGGATTTAATTTTGTAACATTCCTTCCATATATCTACAATCAGTTCAAATCATCTTCAGTTGCAATATGCATGAGGAACCAACAGATAAATTGGAGTCGGAGCCTTCCAAGGGAATTGTAACTAATGAATTGACACTGTGCTTCCCGATATAACTCACATTATATCTGCATCGTTAGTTAATACAGCTGTGAGAGAATCTAATTCTATTTTGGCATCTATGGAGATGTTATACATTCATAGAAGCACTAGGAAATTTATAAGATCAGGTAGATTTAGATTAGACATTGGCAAGCACCAGTAATTCCACAAGAAGTTCGTAACTATGAGAGTAAGTGAGGATGATCCTATTCTCAGACAGGGTTCCTTAATTTCGTTAGATCAGTTTCCCGGATAAATGATCTGCGCTGCACCCGGAACTAAATGGATACTGAGAGGTTAGTATTTGGATTTCTATCAACCTAGAAAGGTATCTTACAGTCTTCTATGCTTAAACTGTGACTATATAAATTTGTACTGGGGAGATATTATTATGAAGAGATAGAAAAATCTCGTCATTTTCTTCAATAATCAGCATTTAAAACATTTGACGCACACCACATTGATTTTCGACTGGTTGAGAGGAGTCTAATCGGTTTATGAGATAGGTATCACTCTTTACATACGTTTTGGGTAAATGAAGAAGCTAATCATGCATCGGGGAAATGAAACTGATGCCGAGATGACACGGAAGAGAGCTAGCTCGCCCTTTGTAAGCCCCAAACTATTTTGTAGTATCTCTACATGTTTGTCATCAAGACAAGTATAAATTCTTTCTGGGATCTTTAGCATAGATTGCTGGAACAAGGGCTGGTGAAGCTCTTTTATCAAAAAAATTATCGTGCATTGGCAAGCAACTTTTTTGGGGTACAGCTGTCAGAATTGTGATGTGTCTGTTCAACAGGCATACCCATCTATAATAGGCTTAGTTGATGATAGTCACTTCAGTAGGTTGAGACATCGTGGGTTTGACTGCCTGAGGATTCGACAACTGAAGGTAGAGAAATTTAAAACATCTTCGTTTATATCCGACTCCTGCTTCATAAGATTTTTAAGACAGTAGGATAGGATAACGTGCTCTAATCTAAATACACGGTGGCCTGGGAGCTATGTCCTTTATTGCTATTAGCCACGTTCAATATTGTGAATACCGGGCGTTGAGAATATAGGAGGAGACATCGTGGGCTTGACTGCCTGAGGATTCGACTGCTAAGGTAGACAAATTTAAGACATCTTCGTTTATATCTGAGTCCAGCTTGATAAGATTTTTAAGACAGTAGGATAGGATAAGGTGCTCTAATCTAAATACAACGGTGGCCTGGGAGCTCTCAATTTTTATTGCTATTATCCATTTTGAATATTAAGAATATCGGGCAGAAATTATAATAAAATGTGCTGTACAGAGTGCTCACACATTTTGGAAAAGAAAAGAAGTTTTATTCTTCTTTGTATATTTTCCGCTCAATAAATCTGCTACAGATCTATATCTGATTCTTTGGAAGATTAAGCTCTGAAACAATAACGTTAGCTTTTTTTGGCTTGTTTTACATCTCTTGCTAGAAAATGTAGCGCAGAGAAACTCCGAAGAATAGCTATTACTAATAGGTTTGCTTTAAACCTAGAACATTTCTCCAGTAAGGCCTCCACAATAGCACACACAGAATAGCACACTTGGTCTTAGTCTGAGAAAGATTTTAATAAAATTTCTAACAAATAAATTATTTATTGGAATGTATTAAAAGTTGAAGAAAAAAAACCTTTTTTTTCATATCTGTCACTTTTTCATCTTGCAACATAATTAGAAGAAACTGCCAGACTTCCATTGTATTTACATACATCACAACCAGCTAAATTTAGTACGATTTCATTAAATAATAACTTTATATTATCAAAAGTTGTAGAAAATTAACAGTTTAAACTTTCTTTTATGGATCCACAAGTTAAAAACCTCTATAATGGCTATGTTTTTGAAACAAAAATTTTTTTATATTGAAGCTAATATATATATATTGTTTCTTTTGGTTCATTAGAGAATATATATATTTTTAAAATGTAAGCAATAATTTAGTTTTTGTAGAGCCAATATATTATTAAAAGTTTACATTTTTTTTCTTTTAATTTTATTTATCAATTCAAATATATAATAGGCAAACATAACCTCACTTTCCCATATTCTAATTTTTATAACATTTTCTTTTCAAAAAATTTTTTACAATCTAGTACTCTCTCTCTCTCTTTTTTATTATTAAATTAAACAAATTTTATCATCCATAACAACCTGTTGATATGCAAATCCGAGCATAGCATACAAACTATATAATTATATACAATTATATTTACTTTTAATTTTTTACCAACTACTTAACAATATTTACAGATATATGATAAATATATATACATTTTTGTTTTTTTGTTTATATAATCATTTCATTCTGCTTTATACTTTTATTATTTTATATGTTTTAATAAATATAGATATTGTTACATTATATATATATTTATATTTATAATTATAATAATACTGTATAAATATATCCTTTTGCAATACATTTTCTTTTAGGTTTTCATTTTTTTTCTTTCTTGTATTATTTAAATTACTAAATTTTAAATGTTAATTTTTTGTTTTTGCAAATATAAATTTTTTTGGTCTTTTTTTTTTAAAAATGAATAATATAAATTTTATTTTTTATAATTTGAAATATTTTATTTTTTCAGTTGGACGTTAATTTGTATACCTACTTTTCTATATATATTTTTTTTTTATATATATATATACAAATCATTTTGTTTATTTTCAATTATAGTTTTTAAATAAACTAATATGAGCTAATTTTTTTTGTTTGTTTATTAAATTTAGGAAATAATTGTTTTAAAGGTATTAAATCATTAAAAAATCTAATCAAGATTCCTAATTCATTTTTAAATTATGAATTCTATAATTTAACCGGTATTTTTATTTTTGTAAAAAGTACTTTAGTAATCAGTTTGCTTAGGATTGATTTAAATAATTGTTTTTTCATATTTCAAATTTCAAGCTTCAACGGTCATCGGTATTTACTATAATTTCTGATATCGTGATCTCCGCAAGAACTCTTAATACGATAACTCTTAACAACCAATTAATAACAAATCTCGGTAGAATAGTTAAAACAGAGTTTCTACTAGTAGGTTGAACTAGATGTTGACTAGTGAGTAAAGTGACATTTTTACAAGTTAGGTCCAATTTTGCCAAACCGAGCGTGGGAGAGTGTTCTGTTGTAACGATCAGGACAAATAAAAATATTTTTTCATGCGTTAAATATTAGATTTTTGTTGTGGTGATCATTTTTAGGACTGTTTTTTGTATAATAAATTCATTACTTTAAGATTATTTTCTACAATAAAGTGAAAAATTAAAAATAAAAAATGGTGATATATTATCTCACAAGAAGTTTCTAACCTGATGAATTTTCGGAATAAACTTTCAGAATGTTTTCTACTGTACAAAAACAGTATGTCACTATAATATCGTACAAAGAGGTTGAAGATGCGATTGTCGCAAATTCTACATAACAAGCACTAATGCCGTTCAATTTCCTGGTTCGGAAATGTCGAAAAAACTAAACATTTTCTGCGAAAATCGTTTTTTAGTTATATGGATTAAGTCCGCAAGAGGTATCTGTTGCTACTTGAGGTGTAGCGACCCCAACGGTTACTACAGTTCAGTATTCCATGTACTTAGTCAGAAAAGTACATAAAACACTTAAACTACATGCATTCCTACCCTTTACAGACTAGGACAAACACAGTACACAAACTAGGGTCTCCGTCCCTAGTTAATTGGCGTAAGCCAAAGGGGAAGGAAGGAAGTAGCTCAGTAGTAGCGCGCTCGCCTGCTTCCGGGTTCGAGACCGGCTTGCTGCCCTTAGATTTCTCTTCCTAGGAGCCTCTACAGCTCACTGTCCGGTGATGGGCAGTGTTATCTGTAGCTAGAGAACGCTGCCGCTCTATACTGTTATCTGTATAGAGAACTAATACTATATTAGTTATATACCTCTCAAACTTCATATAAACTTATGGTTAAACAACTCTTAAAATTTCTTTATTCCAAACTTAAGTCGAAGATTTAAAAAACTACCATAAACAATGCCTGAATACTAAAGTACAATGAGCAATTTTTGTATTATTATTTTTGATTTTTATTGATTTAAAAATAGACATAATAATGAATTATTATTATTATTATTATTAAGAAAGAAATATTTTAAAGTGGCAGAATTATTATTTTTCTTTTAAGTTAAAAATGTTCAATGTATAATTATTGTTTATTTCCTTTAGTGAAGTCAGAAGAACAATAATTATTTAATGGCATAATTGATTATTTTTTTATTTTATTTGATTTAATAAAAGGCTTTATTTAAAAGTTTAAAAAATAAAAAATAAATAATATATCAATTTGGAAAATATAAAACATTTACTTTTCTATCATTTTTTATTTTATTTTATTGAAAAAATGGTTTATTATTATTGGTATTTTTTTAAATAGATTTTAATTTATATTTAGTTTAAATCTTTTATATTAACAACAATAGTAGTTTACATTAATTTTAAAGGGAGATTTATAGAGGAATCTTTAGTGAATTTGTTTTTTTATTTTTAATATTTCAATTTATTTTTCACATTTAAAAATGTATTGTTTTAGGTTAAAATTTGTATAAATCAAAACATTTTGGTATTAACATTATTGATAACCTCTTATATTTCTTTTTTTTTGTGTAAAAACAAAGAGATTCAGTTCAATTTTTGAAATATATAAATTTTAGTTTGAAAGTTCACTGTTCACTCTTGATTTTTGGTTCTTTTTATTTTTATTTTAAATATATATATTTATATAAAAACTATATATAAAACTAGTTCATCGAGTGGAGTAAAAGATAGCGCAGTGAATTATATTTTTGTTTTTTACTTTTTATTTTTTTAGATAAAATGGTTGTAGTTCTATGTGAAGGCTAGGACTCAGCTGTTAGGGTGCAGTGGTTCTGGTACAAGATGTGGTGTCCGACTACTGACTGGGGGTAATATAGGACTGGCTGGCCAGTGGTATGGTGATGTCGGCGGTACACTTCTTGAATGTGATAATAAAGGCGACGGGCAGGATGCACTACCAGCTCCTCCGCCTCCTGCCAATACTACCGCTTGTGCTGCACTCTCTGGATGTAAAAAATTACGTCGATCTGATATACGATCTGTTGTTGAGGATTGTGCAGCTGCCGCCGCCGCTGCAGCTGCTTGTTGTAAAACTCTGGTCAATACTTCTGGTAATAGTTCAACCTATGCAAAATTGTTTTAATAAGTCAAAACATATTTATTTCAAACAATGTATTTATGAAATCTATTGATAGTTTTCACCTTTAATTAGATTCCTATCAGCAAAATATAAATAAACCGTCTCAACACATGAGCGATTACCTAATATTCGGGCTATTCTTCAAATGAATTCCCTTAGTGATCTTCTGCATTGAAGAAATCGCTTGAGTAACACCAACTCAGCCGCCACATGGAATTTCCCAAAAAGAGATAAAGCGAAAGGTGGATAACTTAAGTGTGGAGAGGAGAAAATGACATTTATTTTGAGGACTAAAAGCAGGACCAGTTACAAGAGGGGTGCAAAAGATGCAAGGGGCACCTAGACCTCGGGCTTTTCATGGGCACAGAAAAATTGGAAAAGGAAACAACAAAATGAATAAAAAAAAAAGAAATAGACATTTTTAATGCTGATAGTTGAAATTAAGTTATAAACTCAATCTGAATTGATTATGAATTCAATCATTGATTTTGAAGGAATAGAAATATATAATCTAAGTATCCAGCAGCATCCAAGAATGAAGCGGGAATTCTTTGAAGGCGGGAATTCGCTGAAGCTTTAGTTTTTATATAGAGGAGGAAAAAGTAGTTGAAGAAGGGTCAGTTAATATTTACATAAGCGCTGGCATGAACTCTCGTGGTTAATCTCTTGGCCTGAACAGCCAAAAACCTTTAGCCATTATCCATTTGAGTTTATGTTCCACACAATGAGTAACATACTTTTGTATTGTTGAATTTGTAAAATATTTATATTTGACCAGCTCATAAATTTAATTTTTTGCATGAAAAAACAAATAGCCTCAAAAAGGGCCAACAGCAATAAGGCAGGAGAGTAGAATTATAGGAAAAGCTCTCCTTGATGCTACTGTTGAATCAACCTGGGTTCAATAAAGTTGAGTAGGCTTCCAAACTCGAATAGAGAACAGGAAAGGACATTGCATTCTGAGAAAATTCTCACCTGCCTACAAGAACGCCAGAAATAAGAAAGAAAAAAATACAAGCGTTGGGAGATAATTCTGATCAAAGAAGATATCATTGAATTGGGCTTTTAAAAAAATAAGTTTTGGAAATTCACTATGATGGTGGTGGGTTGTCCGAGATGCCTCGAATAAAACAAACAATAGAAATACCATTTTGCACTAATGGTATAGAAGGGGCATGAAAAAGAGTTAAAAAATGCAAAAATGAGTGAATTAATTTATGTCATGGAGCAAATTATGAGTAATTTGTATTAATATTTACAATTGATATTGTAAAAAGTGCTCGTAAATATTAATTAAAAAGGTCTAGAATCATCTTCAGGGCATTTAGAATAAAAATAAAATGCATTATTTTAAATTTGAATGTCGTAATACCTTCTGGTTGTTTGCTCTCACTTATAATAAAATTGATTTCAACTACTATCTCTAGGAAATAACGTTTACAGTCAAACAGATTAGAAATTTGGCTGTTGTAGAATTGTTACATGGCTCACTTTAGAAACGGATGTGTCACGAAAGTATAGGTAATCTGTGGTTAAAAAAAGATGATAAACTTACTCCTAGTGACCGAAAGGAAAATGCCCAGCCTTATAACATAAGCAACAATGTTACTGATCACCAAAGTATAACATAAATGCATCCTGATCTACTACATATACGTTCAAAAAAAAAAGAGAAAACAGTCCTTACTTCTAGATGCTAGTACGTTTTCCTTGGTTCTAGAGTTTCAGGGCCTTGTGTTTTGAGACTAAATTAATATTTTATTTAATCATTATTTTTAGTATATATATATATGTTAGTACTAGATTGTTATAAAAGTTTTTTGTGAATGAAAACAATGCTGACCTTTAAAGTCAGTCAAATAAATATTTGTTGTGTTTATTTAATTTATATCAATGTTTACTTTCCTAATCCTTTATTCAATAATGATCAATGTCTTTACCTCTCATTTGCATTCTCATTATAATGTACAACCAAAATACGACCGAAGAAAAAATTGTGACTTGGGTCTTCTGAGACATTAAACTGGAAAAAAGGGCGAACAAAATTTGTGCAAAGATAGATTGTGATGCATCGAAATATGGCACCCATTTGGTTTAAATGTTTCAAAAAGGGGGACACCAGCCTTCAAGGTGAATTAGGATCACATTGTCCTTCGATTGTCAATGATGAGGAATTGCTCGAATGTGTGAAGCAAGAACCATTTGCGGATCACTCGAGGATTATCTACCGTGGCAGAATCTTTCAAACGTCACGGTGAGCAGTCATCTCAGAAAGCTCAACGTCCAGAATTAATCCCGATAAACTGCCAAGAGCACCAAGCCAAAAAAGCTTGACGATATGTGCAAAAATGTACTCCAGTATCCGAAAGATGATCTGTTTTGTAAAAGTAGAATTATAAGTGATGAAAAGTGGATATTTTTTGAAATTCAGACCGCTCAACCAGAGGTTAGCCAAGTTCAGTTCGGGAAAGAAGGTCATGCTTTGCGTTTGGTGGAACTTTGAAAATGTTTTGCATTTTGGTCAACGGCAGAGCTGTTGACTCTGAACTTTATACTAAACAGCTCGAAAGAATTTAGGAAGCCTAAAAAGCAACGTGATAACGCTCCTGCCCATCGTTCGCGTATGACTCAGATAAAATTAGCAGAGTTAGAAGCAGCGTTTTCCCATACTCTGCCTATATGCCCGATGTTACACCATCTAATAAATGTCTTTTGCGGTCTACGGCTCATTTTCTCAAAAAGGATGGCACTTAAATTATGTGCAGTGCGATTTGGATGCGTAGAGTTTTTCGCTTCAAAACGAATCACTAAATTGAAATGCTTGCAGAAAGTAGGTGAAAGGGATAGAAAATGAAGGTTTATATTTTCAAGCACAAGAGCATATTTTCAAGTAAGCTGTTTTATATTTACTTTGAAATAAAACTGTTTTTTATGAACAAAAACTCTTATAACCACCAAGTAATATTTCATAAAATTATTTTATTATTTTAACAATTTGGTAATTGTTAGGCAATATTGAATGTTTCAAAAGTGTCCAACTAAAATAGGGCGTACAATCTACATAAATGACCAATGTTACTGATAATAAGAAGATGTCATTTATAATCAATTATTCTTTCAACTAAACTTTAACTACAAAAAAAACAAAAACAAATAGAAGTTAATTTTGATATAAAATACCTGTTCTTGTATATTTGCTAATTTATCTTCTAACCCTAATAATCTTTCCTCTAAAGTATCATACCTTGTACTCATATCTGAGACTATTTCATATACTGTATTCTGCGTCTGTAATATAAAATTAGCTTAATATAATAAGGACATCTAAAATCTACACTATATTATTATTACAATTAACCAAAAAAAAGTAAAAAGGACTTAATCGTACATTGTTAACACTGTAATACCGATTCACCTTACCTTAATAAAGTAATATTAAGGAAATTATAATAAAAGCTAGTAAATGCATAAGCGTTTGAAAAATACATTTCTCTGGATCTAATTAAAGGATATTAGAAGAAGTGATAACTCTTTATTGTTTGAATTATCTCGCATCATAGAACAAAATTTGATAAAAAAAGTATGTTATGAATTTTAAGATTTAAATTAATAAACCCAAAAATATATGATACCCACTTTAGCCATATCTGTAATAGTATTTGCATTGTCCATCAGCTTTCTCTGATCCATTTTTACTTTTCTTAAACTGAAAATTTAAAAAAAAAAGATCATTAGTCTCATAGGAGCTATTAAATTGTACAAGCTCACAACAAGTTACTCATTACTATGTTTTAATTTTTGTTATCCGTTTCGTTAGTACTTTTTCATCATCAGAAGCTATATTTATCATAGGCTTTTTTCATCACCGCAGAAATTCCATATTTCTGTACTTCTATATTGTTATATATTATTATATATATCCGAATTAATAGGGAAATTAAAGCACAATTTTCAACCACCCTTAATATTTCTGTCTAATCAGATTAATTGTGTTTAACTGTTCTCAAGTTATGACGGAAACTATAGGCTGCTTATAATTCTACAATAACAAACAAATGTTTCTGCTTAATTTTTTTAAAAAAGGAGGCACAAGGCTTTAAAAGGATAAAGGTTTTATATTTATTTTATTGTTGAGTTTACGAAGAAATTTTATATGACGAAATACATTCATAAATTAATTTGTAAACTTTCATTCGATATAAAACATTTGATAAATTAAAGTTCTTATTTCTTTTTTTTTAAATTTTGCAAAAATGTGAATTTTTTCCTTTTTTTCTAAGTTATTTATAGTAAACGTTGTCTTTTGTTTCCAATGCAATTTCAGAAACATAAAGAACGGCCAAAAGTAAAAATTTACGTTCGATCTGTTGAAACTATATGAGGATTTGATTCACTATTCTGAGGATGGCAACGGATACCGTACTTAGACATAATTTTAGGATAATGTGTGTCAAACAGAGTGAATTATTTGGAAGGGCTTCATTCAGGTTACTAAAATTGATTAATTGACTACGAGCATTGGCAAAATTGACTTCGCCCATCTTGACAAACTCTGAGATATCAGTGTTTGTGAGACAAAAATTGCGACAGTACAATTTTGAGCTCTGGAAATCTTTCAGTGTAGAAGAAGAATCTGGAAATCGTGAAAAAAATAATTATTTTATACAGCAGTTACTGCCAAGAGGGCGAGGTGTGCATGTCCTGTTCTATTATTAAGCCCGGTAATATTGACGTTTTGACTCGGAGGGGAAATCTGAGTTAGTTTATGCGGGAGCACACTTTTCACTCAGATAAGCCATATTAAGGAAACAGGACTGAATATAATAGTCAAAATAAAGGGCTTTCTCTAGAGTATACAATAGATTCTTTGAAGTTCTAGTGATGGGGCGCAGAGGCCAATTTCCTGGATCTCTATTTTGTATTATCTAAACATATGGTATATTATGTGAAGCTGTTAAAGAGAAGGAGAGAGCTTGAAGTATTAATTCAATACTTGCAATACTGTTGGTTCAAATTAAATTATCCAAAGATGAAGGATTATTTTATGAAACATTGCTAGTATTTCATGTCGATAACCATATTTAATGATTGTTTCAACATCGTTGAAACATGAAACTCCAAATCTCCTTCATTATTGGATTTAAGATTAATTCTTATTTAAATTAAATTAGGCATACTGCCCTTCAGGTGGCTTTAGCTGATTTCTTATTTTAACGAAATCTGAATTAATTTACCTGATAATATGCGAAAATCTGTAAAAATCTAAGTGAGTATACCAAATATGAAATCATTATATTAATCCATTTAATAGTTGCTGCAGATAAATTAAGAATAATTTTTTACTTACGCATAAATTGCTAATAAAAATTTTCGCTGATGAGTCCTTACTCTTCCAGCATTAACTCTTTTTACAAGTCTTGTATGTTTATATATTAGCCATGTTTCTCGCAAAACATTAGCAGCTGCATTTTTCAGCTAAAATTTCATAATATTAAACTTTATTATAATCCCAACTTTAATTTTGTTTAATCTTAAAATAATACAGTATATTTGTAAATAAATCATAAGATACAAGCTAGGGCTAATTTTATTAATTTCAGCTAATGCTAATGATATGAGATAATTCCATGCACTATAACTACTTAATCTTAGAATTAAATCCTAAACTGTAAATCTTATAAATAAAAGTAAATCATAAGTTTACCATACTTCAATATAACTATGGAAATAATACTAGTATAATAGTATAACAGATTAAAGCATTTTATTTATTATAAGGAGAAATTCATTGACCATGCAATCTTTATGTGATAACTTCAATCCGTTGAATTTGCCAATTCCCAGACGAGGACTAAATCTCTTAAGATTGCATATCCGTCTTAGCAAGTTTCTTGGTGGTACTAGATCTTCATTCATCCTCAGAATTGATTTAATGGGTTAACAAGATTATGTAGAATAGTGACTTCCATTTTTTCATGTTTCTGACAACATATACAGACAGAAGATTGTTAGGGGCTCCTCCAGTCAGTGTAATGTGTGCCAGAAATCTTAAAAAGTGGAATTCAACATTTCTACAATATTGTGTTAAATAAAACTTCGAGCAAAGGACTTAATCCTTTAGCTTAATGTCTTTCTATCTAATCTTTTGTTTCTTTTTAATATTTTAATTTTTAAAATTTGCTTTATCGTTTCACTTTCCTCTTGAAAATAAATGAATACTAAAGAATTTAATATCTTTTATTTAAAAAAAAGAAAGTAAGAGTGGGTCTCTCCTGGTTCAGTGCTAATGCTCTCGCTTTGATGCGAACGGATTGAGTTCGTTTTTGGGGGCTCCAAAATTTATACGGCACAAATTTGGCGCATCTCTAGTGCCGAATTAAAAATCGGAGGTACTTTTCGCAAGAGAAATTGAACTTTTATTAATGATAAGGGACTGTTTTGAGAGTGAGTGAACGTAGAGTAAAGGAACCCATCTCTCACCTAAATGCAGTCTATCTTCGATAGCCATGCCCGCAAGGGGTATCTGTTGCATGCAGTTACTTGGGGAGTAGAGACCCCACGGGTTTACCACAGCTCAGTATTCCATGTACTTCGTCAGAACAGTACACAATACACTTAAACTACATACACTCTACACTTCACAGACAAGGACAAACACAGTACACAAACTAGGGCCTCCGTCCCTAGTTAATTGGCGGAAAGGAAGAAGGAAGAGATTAGCTCAGTTGTAGCGCGCTGGATTAGCAACGCGGAGGTCCCGGTTCGAATCCTGCATGCTACCCTTAGATTTTCTCTTCCTAGGAGCCTCTACAACTCACTGTCCGGTGATGGGCAGTGTGTATGTAGCTAGAGAACACTGCTTGGAGGCCGGCTGTGCATTGGAGAAGGCTCCGAGGGGCACAAGAGATCTTTTAGGTCGCAGGGCAATAATATCCCCCACAACAATCTAATCTAATTTTTGAAAGCTAGGAATACCCCCTACTAGAAATACGAAGTACTTCGTTAATGTGAAATCGAGTTTTGGTTTTTGTACATATTACAAGTGCGTACATTTGTATGTATTACTTTTTCGACAACCACATCGTTTTTACTTGTGGTAAAATCTTTCTTCGTTTTATTGCTTTTCAGCGATAAGGGGGTTGTTTGCTGGAAGACGATCTGTCGAAGGGACATTTATATGTGGGAAAGTGAAGATTATTGCACGTCCAATAGACAATCTGCTTTCTAAACATATTGACATATCTGAGACATCTTGCCTCATTAAATATATTTAAAAATCCTCTTTATTAGGAGAATGATTGCGATTAATTTTCTTAATGCAATCCAAATACTAAGGGTTATAATTTTACATAATCCCCATTTTGTGACGGTGTTATCTGGTCTACCTCTTGAGAAAACGTTTCTTTTGCCAACTTTGCCACAGTGCCCAATGAATTTGCCTATACATAGCCTATCTAGCTTGTAGGTAGATATTGCCTATTAAAATGCCACATTTTTCATCTTTTCTGCAAGGGACGTCATAATCACTCTCCACCAAATATCCATACCAACTGTCAAGAAATACTTCTGCTCTCGACTACCCCAGTCCAAATAGCACACTCAAATATGATTTGTACCAAAGCTTCGTAAATCCTATGTAATTAAGAATTGGTGATTGCCAAAGGCAAAAGTTTTGTTATCATTTGCCATGTAATTTGCGTTACCAATCTCAAGTAAGATGACATCGACAACTATTTTAAAGATGTGGGGGAAAAACAACCTTGAAGTAATTCCTTTTTACTGAAGAATATTCAGTAAAATCAAAACCTCAAGAGTGATTATAATTAAGTTCTATAATTACTAATAAGGTTTTCTGTTATAGCAAATAATTCTGCGAGTATCCTGTGGATGGTCGTCTGTCTACAAGCGACTAACAAAACTTAGAAAACTTGCAAATTTCGGTAATAGAAGCGATGATGTGAAATTAATGGGCCTGTATATTCAGCGTAAATTCTCTTTATTATCTAAATTCTCATTTGCTTTTTGTTACAATAAGAGTCAAAACTTTAAAATAATCGCTGACTATAAAAAAAATTAAATCAATGCTAATTCCTATAATATTGGCTACTAGATATTTACTTCTTTCTTTGGTCTAATATTTAACAAATAATCACAATTCTTTCACTTACCCTTTTAGTTAATTGTGTATCCATCATAAAATTATGTACATGTTTTTCAGCTCTGGTTAATTCCATTTTTCTTGAGACTACTGCTACTAATAAAGCTGTACAACCAGCTCCCTAAACAAAGTTTATATTTAATTTTTATATGATTTCAGAGTTAACAGACTTGCCTAATCAAATAAAAATAGGAGAAAGTAAAAAACAACAAAAAAAAAAAATGAACATTTAAAAACTTAAACACATATTTAAAGGAAAATACTTTTTGGTTGAATTTATAAATTCTTTCATCATATTTATGAAAATAAATTAATAAGGCCCTTTGACACTGAGATGAAATCAATAAACAAAACCTATAATTCAATAATTTCCGAACATATTTTCAATGCGAAGGATGTCATTTATGAGAAAGGGAGAAATATTTTAACACATTTAGTTTTTTTTTTTTAAATTAGGTTATTGTAATTTCCTTAAAGAAAGGAAATCTTTTTACAAGCAGTTGCTAAATTTTTCCATGGTATGTATATTAAAAATAAACTTGAGGTTCTGATTAAAGAAAAAATAAATTTTGAAGAGAACAAAAAACTGATTGAATGAATATACAGAATAATATAAAATTATGAGAAAACATAATCAGGAGAGACTACATTTAAATACAAAACATAAAATGCTCTTGCTTGTGGTGAATTTGGTCCAACATATCTTGCACTTTTTGGATCTTTCAGTGGTTTCAGGCGTTCGCTGTCTTTCATTAAATGAGGCCGCACTCTTGGCTCTAAGTAGGAAGCAAGCGCCTTATAACTTGATAATGCACACAATCGTGTATGATAAGTACTGAATTAAAGTTGACATAATCTAAATCAAATTTGCCTTGAAAGAGCGTCGCTAAAACTGATAATTATAATAAACAAAATAAAGAAGTGCTGATTATAGCGCATAATATCTGAAATTGGGTCCAGTAACAGTCGATTTTCGGATTTGTCCATTATGAAGGTTTACTTGTGTTCCCAGTGAACGTGCAGAGAATCTAAATAGGTCAGTCTGATGTCAGATCAAACCAACGCTGATGATGAACATTCGAAACCGATCAGAAACAGCAAAGAGAGGAGACTTTGATGAAAGCAATTTTAGAGAAAACATCCTGAGCCTTTGAATCCATTAAATACTGTTTTTAGCCGACCTAAACTTGTAAAATTTCTCAACAACGCTCAAATTTTTTATAAACAGAAATTACCTAAAAATGATAGCAAATAATGTTCCAGTCGACCTGATTAATAAATTCCAATATAAGATTGGTTTTTTATTATTTTCTTGAGAGCCAGTGCCAATGGTTCTTGTTTGAACTTGGTAACTACAAAAAAACTTTCAATTTTCTTTTAAACATTCGAAAAAACTGATTTAAGATTTCTTCGATAAAAATAAAATCCTCGTATAGACCGTTCAATATATTCAAAGTGCACTCCGCATGGTAACCATAAATATACATAGAAAAGCCAAACCCTTTAATTTGAAACTTTTTCGAAATCAATTAATTTCAGATATTTCTGAGGAATATGTTCGAGTTAGCCTTAACTTTAGAGTGCCCTTACAAGGGCGCTTCCGCGTAATTACTTACAGATAGTATTTTTACCTCAAAAACTAACAATCTAAACTCCACAATTTATATGTAGTGCTATGCTAAGGCCAATTAAACGTTTAGTGAAAATTTCGAATTTGAAATAAATTCAAAGGGTTAGTAGGGCGTTGAACACGTAAAAACGTATTCTACGAATGTTGCACTGCCACTGTCAGACAGATACCGTCTGAATTTTTTTTTTTTAAATTCAGACAGTTTTCGCGATTTTCTCTAAAATGCTCATAGATTATCTGTAAACAAAAGATACTTCCTATCCATGTATAGAACTATATTTTAATTGGATATTGGATTTTAGGAGTCCCTGGAAGAGCTCTCCAGATAGAGACATTCCATCTAGTGTGTCATTCCAAATGATATACATGAAATAAGGACAAGCAAAATGAGTTGTAAAATACATAGTCTTAAGGAAATGTACCAATTGAAAGTTGAGAAATGAAAAAGAAAGCTTTGTATTTGCTTTAAAATCAGAATTTTTTACTGAATCGTGCCGTATTGACCTGAACTTTTGAGGCTTCATAATGATGTGTAACCTAGCTAGGGCCTTCAGAGTTGTAAAATTTAATCTTTTCTGGCTCCATCTATGTTCTTTCTAGAATTAATCCTTTCACATAGAAGAAGATGTGCGGACTGCCTGCCCGAATCTGATCCATGGAAGATTCAAATAAGTGCAATTATTGTCCAATCAAATACAAATTCTATCCATATTCAATCCACGATTAATTCAATTCAATTTTTCTTTTCTTTATTGTGCCCAAAATTATTGCATTAAGTAAACATTTGATAACCCTATAACTATCTCCATTCCTCAGTATTGCTCTCCAAAGTTATGAAGTCGTTGTTTTTTTTTTTGCAATATTTTGCAACTTCAGCTGTAAGTATTTGGATTAGTATTAATTACATATTTGTAAAATATTAGAATCGAACACCAACAAAAAAATATTTGTAAAACACATGCAAAACCAAACCGAAAAAAAAAAATAAAATAATAATTAATTTCTCAAAAGAAATATTTCTTATTTATAATGATTAAAAAAAAATAATGGTTATGGGCCAAAGATATATATATATAGATATATAAGAGAAAGAAGTATCTCCTTAATTAAAATAAGAAAAATTCGTGAACAATTCAGTCCATATTCCCATATGCAAATGTACAAGGGTAAAAACATTTTGTGTGCAAATCATTCATATTACTCTTCTTATAATTGAAATTATAAATATAAATAAATAAATAAATAAATAAAATAAAAAAGAACATTTAACACAAGTAAATATACAATTAAAATTAACATCATATTTAAACAATAAATAAAATAATTATAATAATGATAAAATAAATAAATAAAATACACACAAATTTTTTCCAATATTATTTATTTCAATAAGCGCACCACAATGAAACACACCTCCATATTAATCCTTCCCCCAAAAAATAAAATTATGCTCCCAAAGCCTTCCATGCTAAAAATAGTTTAAAAATAATTAAATAAATAATTAAAATGTATATTCTACAATATATACATAACTTGAATCACTCTTCCATTTTAGAATTACAAAACAAAATTAAGCAAAGAGCTTAAAATAAAAAATATTTAATTTTATGAAATTTGAAAGAGAAATTGAAAAAAAATATATATATAAAATGATTGTTTTTTCTTTCAAAAGCTGTAATATTATAGAATCTTAAGTCTTCGTAGTAAAAAGACTTCTATAGGTTTTGGTATCTAGGGTAATGGCATGGTCGATCCCTAAGCTTTCACTGTCTTATACTGTGATGTTATCCTTTTTCTTTGCTCTAGCGGGGCATCATCCCTAGTTCCCCAGCGTCCAGTGATTCAGGGATCGGCTACTTTCTCTTTTTCTCTCTAGTTTTGCTGCTCTTTGAATAATGATTACTAGTTCTATTGTGAAACTAGGCTACTTTAAAACAACACCTCTATATATGCTATTTATTGCATATCCACTTGCAAATGATTTATACATAATATATAAATTTTGAATTAATAAAGATGGTTGTTTATATAAAGTTATGGATAGATATTATGGAAAATAAATTTTGAGTGCGTAGAAAATTTTTCATTTGCAACAAAATAAGCCAAAAACCCCATTTTCGGCTGTAATAGAATTTTTTTAATGCGCTTCAATATCTAAAGGTCATTGGCGCCCGGAGTCTATCATGCAAGTCGGTCTGAGCAGGATCTCTCTAGTTAAAGACGACACTACCCATCACAGGACAGTGTGCTGTAGAGATTTCTAGGGCGAGAAAAATCTCAGTGTAGCACCAGTGATTTGAAAACTCGGGACCGCGTTACAAATCCATGCGCTACCACTGAGCTAACCTCGCCCTGGTGCAGAACTTATTTTGATTCTATTTTATATGTTGTGCTTTAAATTCTCTAAGAGATGACGATCTTTTCAATCTTTAAATCTGAATATAAATACAAATTAAAATTCGCTCAAACATAAGTGAAGGAAAAAAGTTGAAATTTTTGGAAATGTTTCAATCCTGGTTTTACAAACTATAACAAAACAATTTTTTTTTTCTTTCGGTCTGTTAGATAGCCCTTAAGCCTACATAAGTTTTCGGCAAAGCTAGTTGCAATAATTATCTGTCTGCAGAGATTATAAGACGGAGAATACATTCCATAGCCGTTATCTTCTCGACAACCAGGCTGTACTATGAGCCATTAGTTATTACCAAGTTAATTCTAGACAGATATGGGACTGCTTGGGCATCCTTACGAAAATTAGTAACCAAAACACGATTTTTCTAATATTTGAGCATTCAGGATATAAGGGGGGCAATTCGCATTACTGGGGATTTCATAGGAACTCTTATTGAGCCTTAACTCCTTTGTGGCATTCCAAGAAGCAGCCATCAAAGCATGGGCAGGTGAAAAAGTTTATTAATAGTTATTCGCCGAGGGTTACCACAGAACTCCTCTAACAAAGCCGAGCAGGGCTTGCGAAAGACTGTAGACTTCTCACTGACCAAAGTAGGCATAAGAATCATGGGCCTGACAACGGAATGCCTAGACAATTTGATCAGGAAATGGAGGAATGAGCACTGCATTGCAGTGCTGTGCCAGTAGGAGGTACTTGTGTGGCAGAGAGTTCGCCTTTTTGGAGAGGAAAAACCGATGCCTTCTAGTTTTACCCAAGAGAATCTCTTTCCATACTCCTAAGTCTATTCAAATAGACAGGACTGGAAGGATATTGTGCCACAGCAGACCAGTAGGGATACCCTATGCAAGTGGAAAAGTCGACAGACAGCGATTATATCGGCTTGTTAGATTAAAAAACAAAACAAAAAAAAAAACCTGAATGGATAAGAACAAAAAGATCTATCTAAGGGGGTCCCGTATGAGCAAAACAAAAATAATAAGATCACAGCTTAAGGAAAGCTCTGCTCTTGACTATAAACAACAAATCTGAGAAGTCCATGCTTCGGTTTACCAAGACCAACAAAAGCAATCTCACCTCGAAGACTTATAAGGGGGCTAATTTCCTACATGACAATGGCTTCAAAAAGCCTAAAACACGATGAATGGACTATTTCTTCTAAGGAAGGATTAAACAGAAAAAAAAAAAAATTATAATAAGAAAAGAACCTACAATAAGAGAAGACAAAAATGAAGAGATTTGTTTTTATTGTTTAGAAGAATACTTTACCATAATTCCAGTGCTGACCGCAATTCCTCTACCACAGTAAGTATTAGGCACTATGTCACCGAATCCCACGCTCAGAAATGTAATCGCTATTAACCACATGGAGTTCAATAGATTGGCATGATCTTCATCATGAAACCTGTCAATGTGAGGCCACACTTAAAACGGGTAGCCATCACGTACAACCTTCTAACAACTTGAGGTTTGTAATTCCCGCTTTTACCTAAGTAATTTCTTTGGAAAATGTATCATAATTTTAGTTTTAATAATAAAAAAAAAAAAAAAATCTATCAGAAGCTGGTTAAATTCTAACAGCAAAAAAAAAAATTAATTAAAATAAAATAAGAACTATTTAGAGGTAAATAATTTTTGAAAAGAATGTTAATCTGTATTGTTACTTTTGCTACTATAATTCCCGTTATAAATGACTGCAAAGTGGCGAATTTTAACTTTTGGTCACATTTTTTTTTTTTTAAACAACTCATAGAAAACTGAATAAAAAAAAGAGATGATGGTATTAAATCGCGCAAAAAGAAGTTTGGTCATCTCAGTGTCTTTGGAACCCAGATGAATTTTTGAAGGAAATAAATAAACATGAAAGGGGTTTGTTGAACAGGGTGGAATTTTTTATTTTAAATAGTGAATAAAATATATTATTTTTTATTTATTTTTTTTAATGGAGAGAGAGAATTCTGTTGTGAGAGCAAAACGAGACTTACCATAATGCCGCAGGTCAAGGTAATACCGCGGCCGCAGTAGGTGTTGGGCACAATATCCCCATAACCCACACTAAGAAGTGTGATGGCGATCAGCCACATTGAGTTTAGATAGTTAGCATGATCTTCATCGTGGAACCTGAACATTTATAACCATTTATTTAACTCTAAAACTTTTAATAAAAAAAAAAAAAAAAATAAACAAATAAAATAAAAACTTTTAATAAAGGTAATTAAAGAAAATAAAAGCGCATACCAAAAAAAGCCCACATAAAAATTGTGTACAGATAAAAACCCATTGTCATAAACGCTCACACCTTAAATGCTTTTTTTTTTTTTAACCACAAATTACCCATAAAGAAAATTGCTCATAAGGAAAAATGCCCACATTAAGAAAAATTCTTATATTCACAGTAATATGTGATTTTTTTCATTGTGTAACGAATACACAATGAATGTTGAAACAATATTCTGAAATATTTTGAAAACAAGGAAATGAAAACAGGAATATAATACACTAAGTGATGTAGTTGCCTTTTCTGGGAGATTAGCTTATTTGTCTTTGAGATTTCCACTATTTAGTAATATACTAGTATTTTCCACCATTTATAGTAATGCTATTCCTCAAGATTTCACGATCCCTTGCTTATGAGGAGGGTAGGTAGCCCGATTCGGTACCAATGAAAGCTAGAGAAATATCCAACTTAGCCATCTCATTCACTCCCTCATTATCAGCGATTCGATTGTATCTATTATGCAAGAATATCTTTAGAGGAAGATAACACTTCCAGGCTTCTAGGCCCTCAGGGCACAATTAATGCCTTCAGCATAACCTGACTATCCGAGTAATACATACACATCCATATTTTTAGATCTTATAACATACGACAATCCTAAAAATGACAAGCAAGATATCTTGACGGATGCTTCCCATTTATTCAATCAAGAGTTGGACTAAGGAAGCATTACTGGGCTCCTCGTCACCCTGAAAACTCTGATCCAGTACCAAAATAATTCACTCTCTCGCATAAGTTTTGCTTTTATTTTAAGCTGGCTATTCATAGTTCTAAACGATAAATTGTTTCCATAAGTTAACTTTTTTTAGATAGCATTTAGGCCAATTTTGTGTGGTATAAATAATTTTTTTATTTTATGCTAACCTAGGTTTACCTTGGCTACTGGAGTTGTAAAGACATTTAAGGGCGGAGATAAATGACATCGCTTGCTGCTCTCTCAGAATATAAAAGTTTTATTATGTCGGTTGTCAAGTTTAAAATAATAATACGAGAGTCATTCAATAAGTTAAGAGTCCAAGAACTATCAATCAAAGAATATCTATAGAAAATACGATATTTTCAATATCAAACTTGGTATCCCTGTCATAAGATTAAAACTGCTGCTTAACCTGTATTTCAGTATATTACTCATAATTTCTGTAATCTATACGGCAAGACCTGTAGTAATCTGCAGTTTGGGATAGTGTTTCAGTAATACGGCTTGTGATTTCTGAGGGTGTGAAACCATCTGAATTTATTCCTGGATGCTTAATCAGTGCCGTAAAAATTGTATGAATCGTGCAAATTTCACAAGTGAGTGGATCAATTGAAAAGTAACTCTGGCATTTTTCAATTTCCTGTAATTTTTTAAAAAGAAAGCGTACTATCAACAGTCAGTAATTCAGAGAGAGAGAGAGAGATACTTGAAAATAAATGAAGTCTGCAATTCTTAAAAAACTATGTGAGTTCCACAGAAAAAGGAGTAGTATGACCCTAGAAGAACGTTGCCCACAAACTAGAATCACTTGAAATTATTGAAAAATTGGGATGGGAAGTTCTTTTATATCTGTTTTAAAACCCGGTTTTCCACCTTCAAATCTCTTTTCATTGGTCCCTAAATCAAGAGGGGTCAAGTTTCATAGTAATGCAGAAGTGAAAATGAATTTATAAAACTGGCTTACACGTCAAAAAAAGAAATTTTTTACTGCCAGCTTAAAAAACAAATAGTAGATGGACACATTATAAAAGAAATAGGGTTTATTTTTAATACAAATAACTAAATTGTTAGATTCATTTAATATACCACATTAAAAGTATAACCAGTTGTCTCTTTACTTATTGAATGAACTCATAAAGAAATTTAAAATTAATTTAATACTATATAATAAACTTTATAAAAAAGAACTATATTTTGGGGCAAAATAAAATACATTTAAAAGTTGGAAAAGAGAACTCCGAAGCCATGTTGTATAAATAAACTGACACTACTACCATCTAGTGGAAGTTCTGACAACAAGACGCCTGTATTAGGCACTTCAGAACACTAATCTATATTATGAATAGTTTTTCAAATAAATTTTATGTTATTTATATTCTATTTTTCTGTGTAAGAGCATTTTTCACTAGGAGCAATTTTTAATGTGAGCAATTTTTTTTGTAACATTTACGACAGTCTTTTTTCTGTAACAAATTTTCTTGGGCGTTTTTTTTTTTCAAAGAACTAAATCAATACCATAAAAGTTTTGAAAAAAAGAAAACCACATGGATTGATTATTACTAACCAAAAAAAAAAAACCGTTTTTTTTTCTCAGTTAAGGAACGATGTATTTAAAAAGTTTTATTTCTCTTTTTTTAAAGATATAAATTAATAAAAACACATAGGTTATCTGCAGAATAATAAGTTTTTAATATCTTACAATAATAAAAAAAAAAAAAATAAATAAAAACTTGAAAAGCTAACATAAAAAATTGATAATAAAATAAAAATTGAAAAATTATTATTATTTTTTTTTTACAACATAATTACAACAGAGGCTGAGGATATTTGGGGGTAAAATAAAAAAAAGTTCACACACCAATCACTATGCAAATTTATAATGAATTACGACTACAACACAAATTTCTTTTCCAATAAGTAAAAATAAAAATAAAAATAAATAAATAAAATGCATAAACAAATGCATCCATGAGTAAAGTGGGAGAATGTTTAGTATTTATATATAAATTTATATTAATATATATAAATATATTGGAAAGGTGCATCTTTTTTTTTTAAATATAAGCCACCCTTATTTATTTATTTATTTTTTTAAAAATGTTTATTTAATTCTTTCATTTTTGAGAATCCATAAATGACAATAAAATAATTTTGGTGATACAAAGCGAAATATAAACTAATTAATCCGATCAAATTTGCATGCGTACATTGATAGACGTGACAGTGAACAATTATGAAAAAATTTGTTTTCAATTTTAATAAATAAAAATAAATTAATAATAAACTAAGGCCAGGGTGTTAAACAAAAAATTATTTTTACATTTTTCTTCTTTTTTTTTTCGTTATTATTGTATTATAACGCACAATAGACCTTTATTATTAGTGTGTTAATTAAAAAAAAAAAAATTTACTACAAAAATAAAGGTGAATTACTAAAAAATAAATAAGTAAAAGGAAATAAAATAAATTCAACATCAATGAACTTACTACATAAAAATAAATAAAGCACATTTATGATTAGATAATTAGATTGTAAATTAGATTAGAGACAATTTATTATATTTTATATGTTTATTATTATATTTATTTTTTTTTTTTTAATGTAAAGGTGGGAAAAAAATTGATAAAAATGGGCCCTTTTATTGCATCATGAACAGAAATTATATCTACACTAATTTTCAAAAAAGAAAAAAAACATTTTATATTTTAGGATAATCAAGTTTACTCTTATTTTTAGATTATTTAATTTTATAATGTGGCCCAAATTTATGGGCTTTCCAGATTGTCTTGTCAATTGTAAGAGAGAGAGAAGCAAAAATTAAACGCGTCAGCCCCCCCTTGATTTTGTCATTTTCTCTGATATCTGAGATTATATCAATCCTAGCACATTGTTGATTTTAACTTTCTAATATACACTTTTACTTTCTCTTAATGCAAATGAGACAAATTTTGTAATGTTAAAAAAAGAAAAAAATATTTGCAATAATGTAGGGTTTCAACTGTCTATATTTTGTATGTGGTAACACTGAGGTCAACCAAATGGATAGTAAAATTTCCAAGTTTGAGGACTATTTTTCAATTTTCTAATTGCCAGAAAAGTCGCAGTAAAAGGAAAGTTGTTTGTCACCTTTTCCAAACGGAATTTTCACTAGTAATATGTGTTTGGATGTCTAATGGGATGAGAATAGGACAGAGGTCGGCTTCATGGTCGAAATAAGTATTATAATATTATTTGCATCCTCGCCACCATTAATGTTAGGGAAATTGGGAGAAAATTTTTAAAGTTTAACGAAAAATTTGTCAATTTCATAATTACATTAACTGCAGTAAGAGAATGTCATGTGACTTGTTGCATACCATATTTTTTTTTTTTACTAGAAATACTTTGTCATATATGAAAAAGTTTGATGAAAAATTATGTTTTCTTTTTTCAAAGTTAATTTGAATGATGGGGTCAAAAGTTTTAAGTCTGCATTTGAAAAAAAAAAAAGAAAAGATTTTGACTCCTAACCTAACTTCATTAAATATTTCTGAGGTCACATTAAATTCTGTATAAAAAAAAAAATAAGGTAACTACGTGTTTCTAGAATTTTGTTATCTTTATCAATAACAGTTTTTGTAATTTTATAAATGTGGGTTCCCACTAACTTTATGACAAATTTAAGTTTTTTTTTTTTTTTTTTTAATATTTACACATGTTACAAGCATAACAACAGTAAATGTTATAAACGTGGGCAAATAAACGATATACGATTCGAGAATTCATTCAGTAATGACACCCTAATTTACTCAATTGACGTTTTAATCTTCGAGTAGAATTTATAGGATTAGTGTGGGGATGCAAGTTCATGGACATTGAGGTCCATTTATTTAATGACATTATTTTAGCGTTTCTGTATTGTTTGTTTGTTTTAAAGTGCAGTGCTTGCCTAACTTAGTG
The DNA here is from genome assembly GCA_011037195.1 of Triatoma infestans. NCBI lineage: Eukaryota > Metazoa > Arthropoda > Insecta > Hemiptera > Reduviidae > Triatoma > Triatoma infestans. The sequence continues at coordinate 199,918 of JAAEAF010000844.1, forward strand.
TTTGGCAGTGATCAAATAAGCTGTGTTAACATTTATGTGTTATCATTTTATTTCGTTTTACTATAAATATATAAATTTGGAAAAATAATAATGGAATGTTTTGTCTTAAGGATGAAATTGTTATACATTTTTGAGAAAGAGAAAGATTATTTGTTGGTCGACCAAAATTTCTTGAGCTCTTGACATGTGAAAAAGAAATTACAGCCAATTAAGAAAATTAACCGACAAAAAATCTTTTGTGTGACTGTAAATAACTTGTAAAACTCATTCATTTGAGGTTCAAGAAATTAAGTCTAACCTCTAATTTTTAATAACAAACATCAGACACTTTTTCCTAAAAAATGTGATAACAGTCATACCTTGAAGATTATTTAAATTTCTTAGCAATTTAAATTGGTTATGAAATCATTTTAGTATACACAAAATGTTGAAAATATAATAATATCTTCTGCAAAGTAAATTAAAGCAGTGTTCTTTAGGTAATCATAAAAGGAATTTTTAATATAACCTATAAAAAGGAAACTATTTGAAATAAAAGAAAAAATTAAGGTTATTTAAATTTAAGTGTGCTTACTGTACTTAAGAAGTTTTATTTAAGGAACATTTTTATATTCTATAATATTTCTACAAAATTTATGAGATTATTAGGGGGGGAGACAATAGTCTGCGCTGCCTGGTGCCCATTTGAGCACATTCACGTGTGAACCCCTTGGCAGCAAATCTTTTACTATGAAATATTTCTTATAGTTCCAGGTTTCTTCACCAGGTGAACAGCTCGATAGGTTTTCACTTGAGCCGCTATTTGTACTGTTACAGCAGGTGTCTAAGCTGATATCACGTAGTTGAGTGGATAGTCGGTAGGATGGAAGAGACAAGTAGAAAATTAATGGGAGAAACTATTGCCATTTGATAACAGAATGGTGCTGAATTGTTGTGAACTACTTGAGAGCATCGTCAGCTCTAGTAAGTCGTTAGTTAACGGGCTATTTCACATATTTTTAGTTTCCAGACCTACAAGTTTCTCAAAATAATAAACTGAATTCTGTTAAGGTATGAAACATTTGTACTTTTATTTTAGATCTTGTTTTTACAAATAGTTTCAGAGGATTCTCACGCAAAGGAAAGATATATACAATACGCCATAAATCTCAAATTTAGACAACTTTAATATTTCCGATGGTCTAAAGGACCATTTTAGGATTACAGAAAAGACAGAATTCGAGCTATTGAAATTAGAAGAAAAATCGGTCTTGTGGTAATGACAGCTAAGTCCAAATGGTATTGGAAGGATAAGGATTGGAAGAAATGTGCCTAATTCTAATTAAAAAACAAATAAATAAATAAATAGCAAGTTATAAGTTATTTAAATTATTAAGCATCTGAGTTTATTTTTACTTTATTTTAAATTGGTTTTAGTTGAATAGTTTGAATTATAAATATTACAATTTTAAATAATACAGAATAAAGACAATATAAATATAAAATAAAGACTTATTTAATGACATGTTATGTTTTCCTTTTTCTTCACAGTTAACTTAAGATCAAGGGAAACAGTACTGCAACATGTCTTTTCAAGGGAAACTTTTTTCTATACTTAAGGTATGTTCATTATATTGAATAACTAATAATCTAAAAAACGTTTTATTTGTTTTTATATCTAATTTAATTCAATTTGGTTTTCCTCTAATTAATTATTTTCAAATTTTAGTGAACCTAGTCTTATAAACTTAAACATAACTGTTTAATGTAAAAAAAAAAAAACTTTTATATAAACTTTTTGTCATCTTTTGTTCTAACCACCGGTACTTGAACCATAAAAACTAGCGGTTCTTAACCTTTTTAGTAGTTGGCACCCCCATTAAATCTCAAAATTCAATCTTGCACTCTTAGGAAAATTTTCTCTGACTGCCGTATGTTCAAATATTCAAAATTGAGTTTTTATCGAATGATCTGTTACGTGTGAAATGTAAAAACATATTCTACGCCTGTTGCAACTGTCATAAATGACAGATATCGTTTGAATATTTATTTTTTTGCAATTTGTTTTAAAATGGCTACATGTTTTAAAGGACATTATACTTTAAGAAGAGATCTTTATATAATGTAGCCTCTGTCAGATTCCTTTCTTACAGTTTGTTAAATAGAGGAAGAAACATACATGTTAGCAATTAGAAAATTTTGTTTTTTACATTGAATTGGTCGAGAAGCCAACTAATTCTTGTTTTCATATTACAACTAACGGCCAACAAGAAAAATCTTCTGATATTTCAATTTATTAAGGTGAATTAGTGAGGTAAATGTGTATTTATGTTTATATAATTTCAAAATGACTTCCAAATCATTTATAATTTTACACTGCATAAGTAAAGAAATCGTCAAATATTCCTGATAAATGCATAAAAAATTAAATATTGTTTTGACAAATGGATAATTTTTTTATTTAATTCTGTTAATAACTACCAATATTGAGGTTAATAATTCTGTTAATATCTCCCAAAAAAAGAGGTTAGAATTTTCCTGAATTATCATACAAATTTCTATAATTTAAAAAAAGGTTTAGTGTTTGTAACGTTTTACAATAAAACATAATTCCAATACTGTGCATTTAAAATTCATGTGAAAGACCTAATGATTTTTGGGTTAAGTTCTTTTTGTGCAGGTGTAAGTGATATTTAATTAGGAAAATATAATAGGAAAAATGTGAATTCTGTGTGTAATCTAAACATTTTAAGTGTAAATTATAAGTTTATTCGTCTAAATTTAATATCTCATTGTTTTTTTTATTTAGATGATGTTTTTTTCAGTAAATAAACTTGCAACATATTTAACTTCTGCATAAAATATAGTTAGATAACCAAAGTCCATAAAAAAGAACCAAGATTTCAAAATATATATTCTAATAATTAAATTTTCTTCATCAGAAATTATCTGCTTTATCTTTCTTAGAAATGGTTGTTAATTCGTGTCAGAAATATAGGTTCTTATAGAATAATTTCTTTAAACAACATTTTTAAAAGATTATTCAATCAATTCAACAATTGGAGCAAAATAGGAGATTGTTTTAAGTTTATTTTAAGGAAAAAACTACTTCTAATTTTTGTTTATTACTGAGTCTTAGATAGTAATAATAAAGGATTTTTTATTTTATTTTAAGATGGGATAGCTAGTAATAGCGTCCTGGACTGTCATGGGGATCCCATGGGTCGGTCAGAGATGCATGCCTTCTAGGAGTCTCTTCAGCATCCTGTCTGATGATGGCCAGTATTATCTGTAATGAGAGGACACTGGCCAGAAGCTAGTGATGCTTTGAGAAGGCTCCAAGCAGCCGTGCATTTAGAAATGGGTTTCAGGGCTCAATATTCAACAAGGCTTGTCAAGGCGGGCAAAGGTTTCCGCATAAAAGAAGACAGATTAGATTTCCCTGTCCAAGAAGTCAGAAACTGAGGCAAGCCACACTTTAATAACAGCATAAGAAAAACATGGTTGTCTCCATAGAGTATTCCTGACAATCAAGCCCAATAGATTAATTGGACGGGTCCGGGGAAAAAGGGGAATAAGTCAATTTTTGGATTTCATTTGAAATAAGTCTGTTATGCCTTTCTCCATCCAGTACAAAATTAAAAATAATTCAAAAGGGATAAGAAAACCGATTTAAAGACGGTACAAGTTCTGATACTCAAATAAAATAAAGCACTTATTATATCTCTACTGAAAACTAGGGCATTTTGACTTGTTCCCTTTTTCCCCGGCGCCGTCCAATTGATCTGACTGAGACCAGTTAATGGACCAACCAAGTTCTACAGATCTGCCCCCAACCAATGTTTCATAAAGCCAGAATGCAATGCATTAATAAGGTGCTTCGCTAATGTTTGGCTATTCCACTGGCCATAAAGACATCCATCTCTTTACCAAGACACCTGGAAGTGTCGCAGATAGGTTCGGAACTGACAAAGGAAAGCCTTCTCGCACGAATTCTTCCAACACTTCGTTTCCCCGATGCTGTCTGCCTTTGCAGGTAATCAAACTAGCCTCAGAATATTCTGACTATATTTAAACAATATTTTATTCCCTAAGTTTCAAAATTCAGTAACAGAAGAATTTTGTCTATAGAAAATATCAGTAGAAAAGATATTTTATTGAAGCAATTTATGGATTTTGAGTATGAAATTAAATTTAGTTATCAATTTATGATTTTTTCCTAAAGTAAAATAAAAAAAATAAAAGCCATTAAATACATATTTTTTCTAATTAAGGAGGAGGTTGTTGATTGCTCCGTCAAAAAGATTTCCTCGAGCAGCCACTCTATTTATAAAATAGTCAATTATTTTTCCCACGGTTAAAAATTACAGACATTATTGATTTTGTAATTCATTTAAAAAAGTAAAAATTTCCTTATAGTTTTATTTGATCTTTAGAAATGATACAAGCTTTATCAACTTTTGACCAAAGGCAAAATTGTAAAATAAACTTCTTTAGTTCAAGCATTGTTTTATAAAGCTCGAGCATATTGCGGTTATTATTGAAGCATAAATCCAGTTTTTGTTTATTTTTATAAGATTTAGGAATGAGTTTCATGATTGCATTATTAGCCAATTATAAAATGAGCATCCATTTTGTGCAACTTCATAAGGGTTATTTGATATTTTGGATTAATGCGGACTGGAAATATAGTTATCATAGATGATTAAAAATATGTTTTTTAATAGATTTAGAGTTGTATGCAAAACCTATTGTTATAAAATATCCCTAACTAGATTGCGAAGGGATGGGTCATATCATGCAAATAGACAAGTCTGGTAAGTATGTTAACCATTGGAAAGATGAGAGTCAACGATTGTCGCTAAACGGCGAGGACCTTGGCCTTAAAACTCCATCCTTTCTTAGCTCGGAGCCTTTTTAGTCCCTCCCGCTTTCGGGGCAGTGTTCTCTTGTTACAGACAAACTGCTGTAAGGCTCCCAGGAGGAAGAAATCTAAAGATAGCACTCCATGGATTCGAACCATGGGCTTTTGCATGAGAGTACAGTACGCTACCACTGAACTAATCCTGCAAGGAAATGCCTATAAGAAATTGTATTCTAGATTTCGATAAAGAGATCTTCTGTCCTGTTTACTGCAATGTAAAAGTAATAATGGATTCTGGAATATAAACAATGGCCGTCAGTAATATTTAATGAAGCTGCCATAAATTTTTGTACGTGCTGACGATAGAACTTTTGAGGAGATGAAAGAACCACTTCGAGCACCTCAGTATATCTGCTGATGAAGACATCAGTATATCTTGGGACTGATGAAGAGAAGACAACAGTAAATTTTACTGAAAGATTTAAATTTGTGACTGTCAGCTGTTTTACTTAACTTGAATTAGAGGTGAGAAATGTGGCCTATGCCAAAGGGGATAGCCATGGCGTGCAAAAAATTGTCTTTCCTTCTTAAAAGTATAAAAATTAAATATATTAAAAACAATAGTTTCAGATTTAAGTTCTTTGCTGTATTTCGAATGAGTGGGGAAGCATCTTAAATACAAAGGGAGTTTGTATCCGTAAGCTGCGTTGAAAGCATTAAATTCTTGCGTATTCACTTCCAATTCGATTGTAAAAGAGTGGAGTTACCATCCTCTACTTTTCTACCTCTAGGTCTTCTCTAGGCTCTTCTAGTCTGAGTACCTAAAGGTATTTTCATATCTTTTTGTTAGTAAAGTTAGGCTTCATTGCTCTTAAGCCTATTATCAGTGAGCCACAAGCCATGTTTGTCTACCTTCTAGGTATGAAAGCTTCATGGCATTTAATGTGCAAGAAAAATTATGGTAATAATCTGTAGAACCCCTGTAATATGTATTGACACTAAATACAGTAACTTATCTATCTATCTGTACAATAAATTAATGGATTGTTAATTGTTTAAAATATTGATTGGGGTCGAAAAGGGCAAAAGCTGTTCCTATATCTTCTCCTGCTTATCTCTACTAGGCATATGGTTGGATCCTTTTCATGACATTGCGATTTAAGAAGGACATACATCTTTGCGTGATGAGGCTTAATCAAAATCTTTTTTGTAGAGAATGTGAGATAGAGAAAAGGCCCAATAAGGCTTAAGAAGATATGATAGATTATGATAGGTTGCTTAGGTTGTGAAGAGATTAGATTCAAGCCTTTTGATCGAAATAGGATTTCATTGAAAGAGCTTTAGGCTCTTTCCCCGTAAATTTAATGTCTGATATATTCGGATTGCTGATTATAGGCGAATCGGATCTGGAATTGGATTGTTGATCTAGATCGGCTTGTTTTTCTTTGGGGTAACTACATACGCCCAGGAGGACTTTGTACAGCGCAGACTAAGCAGTAAGTAATAGTTTCTTTGTTAACTGCTATTGTTCTTACATTTCTTTACAAAATTAATTTTTATAAAACTGTATTATACGAGCGAGCATTTAGCAAAATAAATTTAATAACGTCATTGATTTCTACCATGATAACCGTTTCATTTTGTGCTCATAAGGTAACAAGAAGAAAACAACATCTTATTATTAGCGCTGTCTGAATCCCCAATCAGCAATTTAGAATACCGAAACTCTCTGAGTACCCACATAGGATGAATAGTGTGAGGCAGTACAGGAGCTAGACAGATATGTTCCCAGTACACCAACAACAGGTTCGCAACTAATGAAGGGAAAACAAAGGAGCCCAATTTAGCTAATCCATTCACCTCCTTATTTTCTATTTCCTAAGATTTCCATTTGACGTTGTAGTACTCAAGACTAGAATAATATCCTTCAGAGAAGATAGCTCTTCCAGACTTCTAGAATGTTTGAGACTAATTTAGAAGTGAAGATGCAAGAATAGTGCCACTAAACGCAAGACTGACTAGTGAAACTCCTTTTTATTTGATATCAAAAGATAGCACTGAGTGATTTTCTGCCTCAAAAATAGAGCACAGCTCCATAACTTCCATCAATTCTAGAGCAGTTTGTATAACACGAGGTAATTATAAAGTATCAAGCTGGGACAGTTCCAGATTAACCAATTTTCCCTTAAGATAACCTTTGATCTACAGGTAATAAGATGACAGATAAGAGGTGTTAAAAGGTATCTAAATTTTCATCTTTGAAAAATCAAGGCTTGCCAAATGGTGGGTGGCATGTGATAAGCACGCCGCGGTTCCCGTCGTCGTTTAGTTATGGCCTTTGCTAACAAGGATCGAAATAAGTGCAGCTTCCAATTTTTTCCTCATGATGTTGGGTGAATCGAAGCTTGAATTCTCGCATTAAAGGCGGATGCGCAGAGCACTAGACAACATGGGAGGGCTGAAGCATTTTTAGTTTTAGTTATTAATTGGTCATGGAAATGATTCATATAGTCGACGTCTAAAATCCTTACAAATTCAGAGATCATATTCAGAGATGGATAGTTTCGGGGATCAATCGATATTAAAAGTAGATTTCGTGTTAAAGAAGGAGAACCATAGTAGAGTACACTGTGTTGTGATTTCTGTAACAGAAGGCGGATGGCACAAAAGGATTTCGCATGCGCAAGGGAAAAAAGGTTAGGTTCCTCCGTTTGAAGATGGATAGATCATTAATTTCGAAACAGGAGTTAGGAGATCCACACATGGAAACAGCAGATCAGAATTAATTACGATATTGCCTTCCTTTAGATAGATGAATAGAAAGCGATAATGCAATGAAAATTGGCAAAATAATGTAAAGTGATGGCATTTATTGTCAGATTATTATATTTATTCATTTTTTTTTATTTCTTAACGCAAACTGATCAATTAAACAATCAATTAATTCATTAATTTTAAGTGCGCACATTCCATTAAATTATTCTTAAAAAAAAAAAAACTTTCAAATAAGACATTAAATAATTATTATTATTTTTTATTTGGAACTCAGCCAGGCCAATCAAATAATTCAATGTTGACACAGTTAAGCAGATTGTAGCACAATTTCATAAATATGAATATATCTTGGCTTTTCACATTTATATTAAAGATATATATGTTTATTCAGACAAAATGTTTTCATTCTTTAAAATTTACAATGATAATAAATAAGCTAGCGTAAGCTTTTTCAATATTTTATGTGAGATTAATCTTTAAAAAAAGAAAATAAAGCACAATTTAAATGTAATAGCTTTTTTATTTTATTTAAGTCTATCTCATGGCCATTGCAGCACTTCTTTATTTGCAATTCTCTTTTTAATAAAGTAAAAAGCACATGTTAATTTTGCTTTATGCATACATTTTTATAGAATATGCAAAAATGAAGAGTGATATTACGATTATTTCGTTTCACCTTTTAACTACTTTTACTCTTACTTAGAGAAACTTCGCAATTGAAAAACAAATTTTTTTATTTTTAAATTTTACATATTTCTCTTCTTTTTCTTTTTTCTTTTGCCAAAAAGATTAGATAATAATATTATGAATAATCAATAGAGCTTCAAAAAAAAAAAAAAATTTTTCTATTTGTGTGAAACAAAAATAAAATAAAAAACAATAAACAGTAATAAGGGAGATTGAGATGGCTGCGTCAAGTCACAGAACCTGTCTATGAAGTGTGAAGAGATGGTTATTGATGAAGACACTGGTAAATTTCACAATGATATAATTAATAATATTTACTTAAACTGCCGAATGACTAGTTGATAGAGCGAAAGAGAGAGACAGACAGAGTGGTAGCTCGTATGTGTATCACTAATGATTACTATTGATTTACTCATGATTGATATGATGTAGCGTTGTCTTTTATACGAATTTTCTTGACCCACCTACAATTCGTAGTCCCTTCTAGTTTCTTGTGGAGCCAGTTAGATTTCTTCTTGCCCCCTTCCTTATTGAAGTATTTAGGGGGGTGCTAGCTGTAGTAGCGGGGATGAAGGCGTATGAGTGGTGGGGAAGTAGATGTATGCTTTTGGTGGGGGAGTAGATGTATGTTTTTCCACTACAGATGGAAGGAAAAGATAAGCATGTAACAAATTAATAACATAATAATAACCAAATAAAAGAGCAATTATAAAACTTGACAATTCAGGGACATGCAGCAACAAGAGATCGCTGACTCTTGGAGAAGAGGAGTGCCCTTTGAAATTAATTAAGAATGAGAAAAATATTAATAATAAAAATAATATTATTATGATGACAAGATTAGTGCTCCAAGTAGTGGTGTTGGATTGAAACGCGGAAGTGGGGCTGGATTTGAGTGCGCCCCATAGTTTTTCTCAATCTAGGTGCATCTAGGTGCTCACTACTGATTATGGGGAGATTTGTCTATAACGAGAGGTATGTAGCTCCTTCCAGAGTTATTCTACAACATTCGAGACCAATTTGGAGGTGATGACAGGAATTTAGTGCTTTCAACAGCATCTCATTCGATTTTTGTTTTGTTTTTTTAAATTTAAGGCGCGTCAACATCTATGCCTCCGAACAGTGTTCTCTTGTTACAGACAACACTGTCCATCACCGGAGTAGAGGCTCGTAGGAAGAAAAAATCTAAGGGTAGCACAGCTGGGCTAGAACCCGGGTCCTCCGCGTGGGAGTCCAACGCTAACCACTTAGCTAATCCCTTCCCTCATAGTATAAACTCCCTTCCCAACAAGGATAGTATAAAGCTCATCAAAGGGTGGTCCTTTCACTAAAAAGTAACATTAAGTGATCTCCTATCACAAAATAGATCACAGCTCCAGACCTTCAGTCAATTCTAAAATCCATTTATGTAACACCTGAGGTAATTACAATGCTAAACATACCTAGAAGCACAGATAATAGGGATATTTGAGTATGAATGTTCAACAGATAGCCTTTTGAAGTCATGCTGTTGTTTGATCATCTTTGTGGATCATTCTTTTTTTCAAATAATGAAGAGCAGTTACCAATTAAAAATTGACAAATCCAGGACAAGAGAAACCGCCGACTTGGGAGGAGATGAGCCATTTGAAATTGGCTAAGAGGGAGCAAAATAGACTTCACAAAGGCCGGCAGTCCATTGAGAAGGTTCCTGGCACTGTGACCGGCTTAAAAGTTGTTATGCTTTAAAAAAGAAATAATAATTGTTACAATGTCACCACAGAAACAGATGGTATGTATTTGGAGGACCCAGCTTAGTGATTGAAGTCCAGCATTTATTAAATTGAAATTACAAGAATACCACATGTGCAGAATAGATCCTGATTAGGGATCCATACTGTGGTTGTGTTATATTCTGAACAAAAGATTCGTTTTGATTCATTCCAACGCAATTAGGGATTCAGATATGGATATAATGGTCAATAGAAAGGGAGTAATAAAAGGGATAAATAGAGCAAGTCAGGGAGTAGAAAATGGTGGAAAGACGGGGATATTTTTTTAACTCAGGTCGGAGATCCCTACTAACTGGGAAAAATTAGTACTGAGATAATATTGATTTGTAATTTTAAAAATTAATACTGAGTTTCAAAAAATTATTATTTATGTGAATGATTGTATAGACATTAAAATTTTTCTTGCTTCATTTTAATTGTCATTCTAACAATCCATTTATTTACAGTAATTGTTAAATAATCCTGAACAATCCAGACTTTTGTAGTAAATAAAAAGCGGATCAGTTTTATTCTCCCAATAAAATTTGGGATTTTAATCTCTCTTTTCCCTTCAATCAATTCTCTTGAGCTCAACCTAATTTGACCAGATTAGGATATTGTGTCTATAACACCTGGGTATGTTATATTAGCCTTTGGGAGAGGGTAAATTACCTCTGCTAGTTTAAATTACTTTCCAAAAAAGTTCCTACCGACAGCGTATTCTTGTCGTCAATTGCAATTTAAAAACGTGTTTTTTTTTTTTGTATTAATTATATAAATTGCTTTTCGATTATATACGATTGCTTTTCGTTCGGGTGCAATCAATCTTACACAACATGTATATATACCTGACTTTAAGAACAAACTCAAATGTTTTAATTGCAGTTGTTATTAATGGAAGTTCATCGTCTTTTTCAAGTAGACAGTTAATTATCTTCAGATCGAATTAGTCCTTATAATGTAAGATACATTTGTTTTTTTTAAATATGTCACTGTGCTATAATTTTTCTTCGTTTAGTAACTGATTTATAGCACCCGAAATAGCCTCAGTAATTGCTACAGAAAATTTATAACCAACTCGATTCAAATTTACCAAAATATTTTCTTTCAAATATGTATATATTTTTTTTCTATTATTCTCCAGAGTCCAACAAAAATAATCACTTAAAAGTAAACCATGAACTGATTTTTAATTCATTAATTTTAATCTAGCGGTGCCCATGATTACTAATTGGAAATCAAAAGAGGAGCCGAATATTTAGAATTCTAGAATGTTTATTTAAAAGGAAATTTAAGCGTCTATTCTATGACCAAATCCGTCGTTTATTAATTGGTGCAATTAAAAACAAAAAAAAAAATGAATCACTGGTTGGCGTAATCCATCAAAATAATCACTAAATCCCTATTCATTTTTGCGCCGTTTAGAAAATTAGCTATTTAAATGGAATTTATAAATGTTTTATTTATTATTTATAAATATTTTAAGGGCCCTAAATAATACAATTAAAAAACATAAAAGAAAAAAAAAAACACTTAAAATGCAAATAAAGGATATTGTGGACTACAGTAAAACTTGCAGCCATTTATAACTTATACAATGGGATAAAAATGGAAAAAATTAAAAAAGATATCATTTTATAACAAATAAAAAACATAAAAATAAAATAAATAATTCCCCAACTTCATATGGGTCGTTGGAAGGTTGTACGTATATGGTCAATAAATATTAAACAAAGGAAACATATAATATAATAGGCTTTGTTTTATTTTATTTTTTTTCTTTTTTAAATAAAAATAAATAAATAAATTAAATGAATAAAATATTAAGAAACACTGAAGGAATAAAAACAGGTTGATTCATGTCTTTGAAGATTAAAATTAATATAAGGTATATACCCTACTTATAAAAAGCTCTTGGATTTCATTTGCTCTAATATATATAGAAATAAAATTAAAATTGTAATTATTATTATTAATAAATATTTTATTTTATTTTAAAAATTCAATATCATCTAAGTAGATTCTGTATTCAGTGTTTAAAGCATTTCTTTTTTTTTTTTTTTTTTTTTTTGTACCAAATCACTAACACAAACTTTCTTTAAACATGCTAAATGAATGCACAATTATAAAGCCTAAAATTATACCATGCTACATTGCTAGAGCTATAAGTGGATTAGTTGCCTTATTAAAAAGAAAAACAAAAAAATTGATATTCTCTCTTTAATTCAATCTTTTTTTGGTTTAAAGCACAGCCTCAGCATATATTCACCAAACATAGTAGAACAGCCATCCAGATGAACTTAACAACATACATTTGTTCCCACATATACACGGTACACACAGACTGGTAAGGCAAATCAGGCTAGCAACAACCCTATCAGAGACGAGGGTGGGTTGCATCTCTCTGCAGTATGGAAGAACTAAGCGGGGGGAATGAGCGGCATTTCTAAGGCAGGCCGAAAAACTAACTCCCTGGTTTCAGTGCCTTACTTCAAGACATCTACTACATACCTCAGGAATCACATTAAACGATTCCACTAGATCTTGTAATATCACGGTGGGATCAGATCATCGGATCGGATCGGAAGTTAGTTTAGATATTTTTGGAAGTTAGTGCTCGAAGTATTAACACGGATTTTTATAAAAATAGACTGTATTTGAACAATAATTTAAACATAAAAAAATGGTAACTATTAACAAGAAATACTTAGAAATAAATAGAAGATAAATAACTAATAAATTAGAATGATTAAGATAAATGAACTAAGATGCACAACTAAAGAGATAAGTATAAATAAAAACTGTATAGGGACGCGTAAACTGCTGCTCGTATATGAAGACGTACTCAAGTATAATCGTATATGCCTCCCCTCTTCCAATCGGGCGAAGTTTATATATTAGTGTTGGCCACACTCACACCAAGACCTCTGTCCTAGTGTGCGACCTTGTGCGACCTTGGTTAGCTTGGTGACCACCGATTTAGGTCAGTGGCCAGCCTTTGCGGTGCTTGCTTTGATGTAAGGGTATTTACCCTTGGTTTGCTTGTTTGCCCGCGGCCTTGTCTTGAAGTCAGGCAGCTGGCTAGGCCACTAGTTGTAAATTATTCTTTCTTTGTTATTATTGTGAAGGTTTTACATTGCTATGACTTTGCCATGTCATTACAGGGAGGACCTTGCGCTATCCAAAGCTTCCTTAGCTCAAAGAAGAACTTAGTAGAAGGACTTAGCCTAAGCTATTCCACCGGCATCCTGTTCCGACCGAAGGTCTTGAACCCACAACCTAAACAATCCGTCATGAGATGCATGGATTTCCTCTTCTGTTTCACAAACCCTAAAAAAGGGGGCTGGCCATCAGCCCCCATTGTACACAGGTGTCTCTTTAGGCCTCAGTGCCCAATAAGGAAACCAATCAGTTTCCTGAGAGAAATCCGTGAAAGACACAGCATCCTATTACAATTTAGAAATACAATAACTGAACTAGGAGAAAGTTGGGTGTCAAGATAATTGCATTGAAATACAAGGTAGAACGAATTCATTTTACTGAAAAATGCTAAAAATTGGATATGGTACCACCAGAAAACAGACAATTTGTTTTTCTTATACTAACTAAACTATGTTTTCGTATTCTAGCTCGTCAAAATTGGCTGTAAAAAAATAATTATATTTAAAAATAAACTTTGATTATTAATATTATTACTATTAATTTGGTTGGAGGGATGAAACTAGTTCTAGGCCCAGAAAGGAAATCCCCCAAAAAAGTAACACTAACGGGCAAATTCAGTAACTGGCCTGATCCATTAAGATTTACAATTTCCGAACGGACAGTAGATTGAGGCGCAATAGCCTAAGATAAAAAAATTGCTGTTTATTCCACATTTATTTTTTCATGTGTTTATTACAATTACGCGTTTTAGACGCGGTATTGAATAAGTTTACATGCTTATAAATTCAATGTTAAATTTAATGAATGTATTTACGGAAAATGGTTTAATATATTTCTGAGAAGGGAAGAGATTAGGTCAGTGTTGACGCGCTGCACTCCGGGCTCGAAACCAACAGTTTGCCGTTAGATTTTCACTTCCTAGGAGCATCTACAGCTCCCAGTAGATTGTAGATTTTTGTAGGGGATTATTGCACTGCGACCTGAAAGATCTATTATTGGAGAGCCTTCTCCAATACACAGCCGGCCTCTAAGCAGCGTTTTCTAGCTACAGACAACACTGCCCATCACCGGACAGTGAGTTATAGAGGCTCCTAGGAAGAAAAAATCTAAGGGCAGCATGCTGGATTCGAACCCGTGACCTCTGCGTTGCTAGTCCAGCGTCCTACCTCTGAGCTAATCCCTTCCTTCTCCCTTAGCTTTCGCCAATTAACTAGGGACGGAGATCCTAGTTTGTGTACTGTGTTTGTCCTTATCTGTAAAGTGTAGAGTGTATGTAGTTTAAGTGTATTGTGCATTGTTCTGATGAAATGCATGGACTACTGAGCTGTGGTAACCCGTGGGGTCGCTACTCCCTAAGTAACTGCATGCAACAGATACCCCTTGCGGGCTATAGCTCCCAGTGTTGTCTGTAAGCTAGAGACTATTACTCAGTGGCCGGCAGTGCATTGAGAAGGGGGGGAACACAATAGATCTTTCAGGTCGGAATATAACTAATCTCTTAAAAGAATCTAATACATTTCTAATAATTTTTTTTTATGAATCTTTTTTAACATTTGTCAGTCTAGGGATTTCCACTAAGCTTATATATTGTCGAAAATCCTATAAATATCTTCTAATGCATTCAAAACTCATGCTAACTTTTATTTTATTCACATAAACCAAGGAAGCATTTACGCACAAACTTAATCATTCACTCTTTGTATTCATATAAAACTTATCCATATATTATTAAGAAAGAGTTACAGAGAGAAAAATTCACACCTTATTCACACTTATTCACAAGTTATTTCTGTATAAGTTTTGTGGTCTTATCTATCTATCTATCTATATATTGATGCGATATATTTATTACTATCAGCTACATTTATATAATACATTCCAAAATTACCAGTGCAATAAGCATAATTTATAAGCATAATTAATAAGCTTCAACTACTACTGTTTACAACATTCACTACTATTCCACATGCTATGCTTACTCTTTTATTTTCATCCTATTCTTATTTAGAACTTTAATTTTTATTTACTTTTTTTTTTTTTTTTTTTTTTTTTTTTTTAATTATATTAGTAATTCTAAAAAGATTATTTTTGTAGAATTTTTGGCGTGTTTTAAACTGGTAATAAGGAGTCCATACCTTACTATTCATATCTCTACAAGTAGGTATTATTATATGAAATAGATTTTCTTTTATTTATAATATTATGACGGCTACCTTATTACATTTTATTTTCAATTTATTTGTTTTGAAATATTATCAATTTGTTTTTTTTTTGAGGCTAATGTTCAATACAACTCATGTACTGATTTTAAGTGAAAAAAAATTGGCTGATCATTTTTATTAAAGAATGTAAACTAAAAGCATTAATGTAAACTAAAATTTTTAGCTTTAAAAAAAAAAAAGAATAATTAAATTCCTAAAAGTATTTGGGTATAATAATACTTTAAGCTTATAAAAAAAGAAAGAAAAGAATTTCGTACTTTAAAAAAAAAAAAACAGGAAAAACTATGTGCGGTTTATGTAGAATCTTTTAAAATGATTCAAAAGACGGTTCCTTTGTGCCGCCGCCTTGTTTCTATTTCCAGCCAAATAAGATTTTCGAAACTCTGTATTTACTTTATAATAAATAAAGCCGTATTGAGAAAGTAGTAGTTTTTTCATAAAACATAATTTAATAATTTATATTTTGTTTTTTTCTTAGTTGGATGTTGGTTGAAATTAGGTTAAATGCAATAGGGGTCACTATCCCTAACCAAGAACCAAGAATTTTTATACTCTAATCCATCATGGCAGAAATTATGTAGATTATTTAAATAAAAATAGCTGCTCAAAGAAAAAAAAAAAAAAAAATTATGAGATCATCATTTCATCGAGGTTGTAGTTTTAATTTGAATAAAGATGGCAATTAATTAAGAAAAATGTTATCGTAATTAGATCAAACATATACATTTCAGCACATTCTATAATATGTACAAAATAAAGTAAAAAAATCATCAAAAAACGATATGAGTAAACAGCTTCTAATGCTTTTCTTTTTTCTGACCTGTTGTGAATACTGATCTGTACAACAGAATTTGGTTATCTCTTAACCGAGGAACACCCAGAATTTTATTGAGTTTTGTAAGATTTTTGTTTTGTTTTATTTACTTCGCTTGGGTTAATCCGTGTTGATATCTTTCTCAGGGGCATAGAACTTAATAGTCTGGGTATAGAAGTATTTTCATCCTCTAGTTCAAGAGGTTCTCAACCTTTTTTTTTTTATACCAAAGACCCCCTATGTCGTCAGTTAGAAGAAGCTAGGGCACCTGATATAAAAGCATGCTTTGGATTCATAGACATACTCTGACATCAACTCATACGTCACGTAAAACGGCCTCAACATTACACTCTATAGGAAAGTCTCCAGACCCACCTACTAACCCCTAGCAAAGCTAAAGAAGGGAATTGTGGAGACGTTTCAACCACAATAAATGGGTAAAGAATTTTCTACTATAGATATAGTATAACTTCAACCTTCACAAGATGGCAACAACACTCTACCAGCCTAGCCTGTCACGCCGCTTCGCTCTATTACAATTAAGAGTTGTCTTGTTTATCTACAAAGTCCTTTCAGTATATTTGCTTTTTAATTAATATACCGATGAATCGTTTAATGTAGTTCAATTATCTAACACATCAAAAATCTTATTACACTTCATGAAAATGGTAATACTGTACCATTTTTATCTGCCATCTCGAAGATCAGATTATCTAATGCAATTACTTGGAAAACTATGACATATTTGTAAACAAGGATTATAACTTTTATGAATATTGTGTTTATTATAGTAGAACTATATTTTTATTATTTTATTACGGGAAATATTTTCATTAGAGATGAAATAATATTATAGTACGTAATAAAATAAGTATAGTAACATTTTTAATTAACTATATCTCCTATACAGCTAGTAAATTGTAAATTATTGCTTTCGAACTCTAAAAGAATTACCAAGACTTCATTTATAGTTTGAGTGAGAAACATAAAGATAATGAGTTGATTTATTTTCTTAAGTAAGCTCATGAACTAATTCACAATCTTCCCTCGGACTTACAAGATGTCCGCCCCGATCCCAGATTAGGAACGCTACTCTAGTTCACAAAGCTGGTTATAATGTAGTCCTCAAAGGTAGATAAGGATTGAGAAAAATCTTCTGGTGTGGCACAATAGGATAAAGCACATTTTATTCTTTTGAAATGAATAAAGAGAGAATATTCTGCCCTGAGGGAAACATGGACTTCAGAAAGGCATGTTTAACAAACAAATTAAGTGGACAATCATATAACTAATTTTCCTAAATGAAGGGGGAAAAACCTCTACTAAGGAAAATAAAATTTACTCAAAATATTCACATAAATTTAATCGGAAGAATTAAGGAACTGAAACGGTTGTAATAATTTCGAATTTGAATAGATTTTGTGAATTGAAACTTGAGAATTGTTTCAATCGATGATTTCAAATGATATGATTTTTAATTTTTTTGAGCAGCATACAATTTACTTATTAAGGACAAATGGATGATTCGTTAAGTGGGGTTGTTCAATTCTGCAAAAAAACAAATCAGAGATTTTTAATTTTTTAAAAATCAGAATACATTTTACCATGATAATCTGCTTCATTCTGTGATCATCGATTCTGGTAACAATGTTCGCCTCATTATGAGGATTTCTTGATAAACATGTGAGATTGCAAACTCAGAGCATATACTCCTTGCTAGTCGACAGTCTCCTGGTGAAGCATGAACGACAGAAACCGGTTCGATGATCACAAAATGTGAAAAACCATCTCTGGTTGTTTTCTAGCAATATAGAACCCCAACTGACCAATCAGTATTAAAAAATAGTTGTATTGAACATTATGCAGCCTAAAATATCGGCGATTAAAGCATGAGCAAAATCATACTTGAATTAAAAAGAAAATAAGGATTTCATATAAGGATTTAAGAGAGAGAAAGAGAGAGAGAGAGAGAGAAAAAGGAATGGGAAATTTTTAGAATGGGAAAATGTACTCACCTCTCACATTGGCGTAGCGTCCATGAGGCAATTATCCACAAAGACACCATGAAGACAAGGAGGACCGTCCCCGGGCAGATGGTCATCAGGGTCTTCAGCACAAACCTGGTATTGAAGTTGATACGATTTAAGGCGCCAATACTACGTGAAGAGGCGTCCGTAAATAATTTTGAATGCAATAACATCACTCTGCATATTAGATAAAGTCGCAGGAACATTGGCAAAGATAATGCCACATCGTATGGCACCCATCGCATACCGATATCACCTCCTTTATTTGCTAATTTAGTAGTCCATAAAAAGTAATAATGGCCAGGTATTGGATGTATAGCACAGATCACTAGTTCAGTGGTGATCTGGGCTATCCTTTGCCATGTCATTGCTATTCTCCAATCGTCCGCACAATTGTCAATCATGAACAACTGAAACAATTAAAAAAAAGATATTTTCAGTTAATATTTTGAAGTAATAAATCTAAATAGTAATTGTGAATATCAGATTTATAAGCTGAAACAATTTTAAATATATAAAGGACAAAATCTGTAATATTTGATATAATAGTAATGCTATTTCTCTTATTCCTAGTAAGAGGAAGCACTGTGAAGTCGCAGGAAGCTCAAACTTGGAATTACCACCGTGTCAGACACGACGATTTCGGCCAAAATTCATCAAAGGAAAATTCGACTTTACTGAATGTTTCTTTTAGTTTTTCGTGATTTTCTCAAAAACGGCCCCAACGATTTTCTTTTAACTTCTTATATACACACATAAATACCAATCACTTTTTTTTATATGAATTGTGAAAAAATTGATTTTTTGGTTCGGGGGGGGGGGGGGGGCAGTTTGTTTTATTTATTATATTTTTATCAACAAACGGCGTAAGCCTTATGGTTGAAGTCATTACATGTGATACATACAGTGATACATAAAATAATAATAGTAAAATAATACATGCTCATTTAACAATTTAATCTTCAAGTAATGCAAAAATGTTTTTTGAAAAGTCCAGATGCCATTTGAAAACCCACATCACCAGGAATATACTCATTCCATGACCTGCATATTCTACAAATGACGTCAGCGTTGAACAGCGCAGTAGTCTTAACGGCAGGGACCACGAAATGCGAAGTGCTGCGCAAGCAGCGAGGTGGTACATGAAAAGGAATGGCAGCAAGTAGCTCCATGCAATCAATTTTGCCATTCAAGAGCTTCTTCAAGAATAAAAGACCAGCATTTCGTCTTCTAGAGACTCTAAAGAGCATAAATGAGTAGCATCGCTGGGTAACCTTTTCTTAAAAGTCCTGATGAAACGGTTTTGTATAGCTTCCAGTCTGACTATATCCTTCTTGGTGTAAGGACACCAAATCAATGACGCGTACTCAAGAAGGCTTCTAACGTATGCATTGTACACAGTTAGCACCGCTTTGGGATCTCTAAGATCACGAGTGTGCCTTAATACAAAACCCAGTGCTCTCGATGCTTTCCTACAAACATATTCAAACTGTTTTGTGAAAGAGAGGTCATGACTCAGAGTAACTCCTAAATCCTTCACGTTACGAGTCCTCTCCAATGGTTTGCCATCAATGAGGTACTGATATGATATAAAAGTCTTTTTGCGATAAAAAGAAATGACTTGGCATTTTTTAACATTTAGCTCCATGCCATTACTGCAGCACCAGTCAGAAATAATGCGGAGGGTATCTTGAATTATAATGCAGTCCGACTGGGAAGCAACTTTATGGAAGAACTTCAAGTCATCCGCAAATGCAAGTACCTCAACATCCGAGATCCTTAGTAGAAGGTCATTAATAAAAATTAGGAATAGCCACGGTCCAAGGTGTGATCCTTGAGGTACACCAGATACAACATCAAACCAACGTGATACCTCCGAATGCCACTTCACCCGGCATTTTCTATCCCGAAGATAATCTTCAAACCATTTCAGCATAGGACCACACAAGCCTAGCAACTTCAATTTCTTCACTAACAAGGAGTGAGGCACACGGTCAAAAGCCTTTTTAAAAGCCAGTATAAACCGCATCAACCTGGAAACCATTACTAATTTCGCCTACTATAAAATGAAGAAATGAAGCCAAGTTTGTAACCGTAGAGCGTTGACTTAAGAATCCATGCTGTTTCGTTGAAATAACCACACTAAATATACTTAAGTGCTCCAACAGTATAATTTCAAAAAGCTTGGCCAATACGTTCATAATAGAGATCGGTCTGTAATCTTCAATATTCTGAGGGTTGCGTCATACTTTCCTTTAAAGTAACACTTCAGTATAATGTATGGTTATACAAACTACAAATTAATAGCCTTGACAGAATTCCAAATTTTAAGAAAATCGGTTAAGCGGGTGTTCAATTTTATAGACTAAGTTTTTCTGAGTTTTTTTGGAATTTTATTTAAAACGATTACGATTTTCTTTAAACTTGTGGAATGCTTGCTGCCTAGATAGAAACGTATTACTTTTGAAGAAAGTTTGTTTTTAGGTGGTTCTGAGGTATCTGAGACGTTAAGGCGCTCTACACGATGTCTCTATCTGCCTCTGAGCCAGGGGCTTGTTGTCCCCACCTTCGCCTTTATTATATGTATTTATGTTGGAACATAAGAGCAAAACTTGAAATTTAAAAAATATTTTTCATTTTATATATAATTGTAAGAGAAAGTTGTGTGAGTGTTTCACAACAGATTTTTTTCTTTTTTTTATGTCAAATTCCTACTTGATTTCTCACTGAGCCTAAAAAATCACAGAGATATCGTATAAATCTCAAAGAATCTCTCTTAATTGTGCAATGGTTTTTTTTAACCCTTCCGAATTCTTTTTTCGTTTTTTTAATCCCATGAAAATAATAAATCAGAGATATTTTCCGTGATAGCCTGCTTTTTTTCGTTGTCAAACGACCGGTTTCGGGTGTACGCCCGTCATCAGGATGTTTTGTCAAAAAAAAGTGTGATAACATAGTGTTGCATAGAGCAAATTTAGTTTGCTACACTCAACTAAATTTGTGTCACTCAACTAAACTCTCTATCAACTAAATTTGCTCTGTACAAAGCCTCTATTATCAAACAATTTCCGTTGAATGGCGCATTTAACTAAAATTGGGTTCTAGCCCACGAAATTTTGGGGATATAAATCACTTATATAGAAAAGTCCATTAGATGAAATAAAAATTAATTAATATATGGTAGATAATTCAAAATTGATGCAAAGCAATTTGTGCCTCCTCACAGGACGGCGGCCGTACAGTGGGCACTACTTCATCAAATGCATTCTTGTATGCACATTTATTGGGTGAAGTTGTTGAAGGTAATCAGCGTTGAAGAGAGCTGGATTATATCGTGCCTATTGTTATATTCTGTCTCGTTAGTAGCCTGCTAGCAACCACTAATTGCATACCATACCATAGTGGTATCTCTAGCTACCTCGTTTAGCGCCAATTAATGTCAATCAATGCTGCCAACTCATATGAGACATTATACGCTCTTAACGAAATACTTGTCCTTTTGTTAAAAGAATAAATTCTGACGGTGTAAGCAAAACAAGAGAAGAAACAGCCTATTAGTATTTTTCTACTGTAAGCAATTTTGTTTTAATTTCTCTTAATCCTAGTAAGAGAAGTTATTAGAATCATGTCGAATTTTCACTGGGACTATACGTTTTGAAACTATTATGTTTGGAAAAGTAATTTTTAAAAATGGTCAGCACAATGGAAAATTGCTGAAAAGGTTCAAATTCGATAATTCGTTTAAATTCTCAAAAATGGCTCCAACCATTTTCTTTAAACTTAGTATATCAATTATAATAGATGTGAGAAGGAGAGAGAATGGATTTTAGAGAAATAAAATAGAATAAATGCTGAACACTGTATAATGAAAAAAACACACAAACTGCAAGGGAATAGAAGTTAGGTAGCGAGAGATATATAAAGAGACAGACTGGCTGAGTGATGAGAAGGTAGTAGAAGGTTGCTGACTAGTTGTTAACTGGTCGTAAACGATGTAAGAAGGAGAGAGAATGGATTTTAGATAAATAAACTAGAATATATGCTGAATACTGTGTAATGAAAGAACATACAAACTGCAAGGGCTTTACAAGTATAATAGAAGTTAGGTAGCGAGAGATATATAAAGAGAGAGACTGGCTGAGTGATGAGAAGGTAGTAGAAGGTTGCTGACTAGTCGTTAACTGGTTGTAAACGATGTAAGAAGGAGAGAGAATGGATTTTAGAGAAATAAACTAGAATATATGCTGAACACTATGTAATGAAAGAACACACAAACTGCAAGGACTTACAAGTACAAAAGAAGTTAGATAGCGAGAGATATATAAAGAGACAGACTGGCTGACTGGTAGGAATTGTTGACTGATAGTAACCTGTCCTGAACTGTACTGCTCTCGCTCTATTTATATGAATTGAACTGTCCCTTCCTAGTCTGGCCTAGGTGGGGGAGTAACTAACTTTTTTGATTCATTTTTGTGTTTCTCCGCTTTTCGGATCCTATGAATCTATAATGATTCGGATCCCATTACGTCAGTAGACACATAAAGAGCTAGAACTTTATTTGAAACATTTCACCAGGAAAATTCATTCGTGGGAGAGCTTTTGGGAAAAAGATGTGGTTATGATGATTTCTATGATTTCTATTCCAGGTTTATCAATCAGCATTTTTTTTTCTTTTTGCTTTCTTAATAATGATCTGGAAAAACTTGGAAAAAGTGCGGAAAATCGTTTGCAAAGATGGTAGAAGAAACACGCACTCTATTGGTACGCGGTGGTCCCAGGCTCGAGGAGGAAGGATACGAAAGTTGTCCCTGTAGATTTTCTCTTCTCACAGATTGGTGTTGGGTTGTGTTATCTATGGACAAGGCAAGTTTTCTTCAAACTTTCAATTTGTATTCAATGTTTATTATTTATTATTACTGTCTTTATTGATATATATTTGTGTACAAAATAGGAAGAACAAATAATATAACTTAGTAAACTAAAGACTATATCTTGGTCGATTGAACGTCACAACAGTCGTCAATATAATCTAAAATAAATATAAATTATTCTTCTAAAATAAAGAATTTTTCCTTTGGGAATGTTAAAATAACATTCAAAAATATAAATAAAACCTAGATGTTTCATTATTTGCAATGACAACGGAACATAGCTGAGTGAAACTCGAAAATACAAACAAAAATTTAATAAAAAATAAAATAAAATAATAATATAAATAAATAAAATACTATGTTCAGATAGAATAATACAAAAGCTCAGTAGATAACCGTAATTAACAAAAAAAACATAAGCAAAATATATTCCAGTCTCAGGGAGATAAAAGTAATATGAAAATAAACTTGCATTAAGCCGTAATTCTTTTGGCTTTAACAATAAAATTTGACAGAGCCATCCCCAGTCTTTACCGTTTAAATAGCGCATCATTTCCTCTCCCGTTAACTGTTGAGACTGGTAAGCCATTTCGCTCTTACATTAGACAACATTGGACAGATAGTGATAAAATGATAAATTCTATCAACTAACTCCAAATTATATAATTCACAACAATCCCTGTCCTCGTTACAAAAAGATGCACTACCAATATTTATCGCCATCCCCTCGAGCCTTCATGATCCACCTCTGGAGTTCCAGAGGTGTATTACACTAGTGAAGCGCTTCCCTAAGTTGAACTCCAACTCTCTGTACACAGGATAACACTCATTCTCCTCGACATTTGCCCTAAATTTATTTTCAAATTGGCATCGAACAGTCTCTCGAATTCGGCTGAAAACATGATTCCATTCATTTAAATTGCTCTAGTTTAACTCCACTTGCAACCCACATTCACTCAATAATTTCTTTAAATCTGCATACCAACTTACATTTCTAGTGATTGAAGTAGGCGACAATTTTTGGAGAATATATTATTCGACATATTAAATACATAAATATAATCTTGGAGCAGTTTGAGAGTATTTATAAATATGGGCCTATAATTGATCTCTTTGTATATAAAGCAGGAAAGTACATGCATTGGCAGTCTAAACATTTTTTTAATAGAAAACCTGAACAGTTTTTCAATCTCCTCATGCCACACTCTACCCCAGACCTGAGCTCCATAGCAGGCTATAGAACGGCTGACTGCATTAAATACTTTAAGTTCTGATTGGAAACTAATATTATTATTTTAAGTACCTTGTTTCCAGACCGTATTGAGACCCTGCCTGGCTTTTAAATGTGTGGAAGGAAAGTCCGGGGGACAGTGTTACACCCAGATACTTATACTGATCTACAGTTTCTACTTTTTTATTCTAAAAGTACCATTTCTCTGCTTTAGCTATTCTACCTCCATTTTTAAAAATCACAATCTTGGATTTGTCAATATTAATTTTTAAGTTCCAAAGAGTGACATATCCATCTAATGAGGTAATCATTCTCTGAAGAGATTATGGGTCAGAAGCGAGAAGCACTAGATCGTCCGCATATGCAAGTATTTTTATTCTTTTTGACACACTCAGCACTGCACCTCCATCCAGATAATCCTTAACATCGTTTATATATAGTGAGAACAAGAGCGGACTGAGAAGGCAACCCTGCTTAACTCCCATACGCATATCGAACTTCTGTGCCTCTCCCTTCCCTGCACCAGACTGACCCCACAGTATTCGACAATAGTTCCTCAATAGAGTTAACAACCTTTGCGGAGAGGCCAAATTATGAAGTTTAAATATAAGAGTGTGACAGTCAACTTCATCAAAAGCTGCTGAGAAATATATTAAAAAGGCGTAGACTTTCTGCCTTTTGGTACTTAGTTTCAATTTAACTAAAACAACTATTGTAAATATATTGTCTATAGCGGAGTAATTTGATCTAAACACTGCCTGGAATTCTTTAAGAACGCCGTCACTAGCCCAATCAACAATTCTTTTCAACAACAATCCAGTATACAGTTTACCAATGACATTACTGAACGCGATACCCATATACTTAGACAGCATTGCTATTGCCTTTTTTAAAAAGTGGAAAAATAACTGACTTCATAAAAGAGGAGGGCATACAACCTGGATCGTAAATATCATTAAACACATCCAATAACAGATTCAGAAATTCCGGGGTTGCATTTTTATAATATTCGTAAGGTATACCATCCTCTCCCGGAGTTTTACCATTTTTGCCTTAAACAACACTAACTCGAGTAATTGAGTAAACAATTCACAAATTTGGATCAAAGTCTGGGCATATTGTATTTTCTCAGTGGCCAGACTTGGATTATATAAATGATAAAAATACTC
Organism: Triatoma infestans; assembly: GCA_011037195.1. NCBI lineage: Eukaryota > Metazoa > Arthropoda > Insecta > Hemiptera > Reduviidae > Triatoma > Triatoma infestans. The sequence continues at coordinate 225,470 of JAAEAF010000844.1, forward strand.
ATTCCATTCACCCGGTGTCATGTTATTGCATACATTATTCACTCCTATAATCAGTCTGACATCCATCCAAAATTCCTGGCTATTTTTACAGTTATTTATTTGAATTATTACGGTTGTAATATTGTATTTTCTTTTCTGTACATAAATTTTTATATTGCTTATTATGCTCTAGATATAACAATTTATCACTATGTTTATTTGACTTTTTAAATTTTCTAAATAATTTGAAGGATAACACTCGCAAATTATAATATTCTTTATCGTACCATTTCTTTTCAAATTCCATTTTAAATTTAGGTTTGGGGTTAAAATTTGCTGCCTTCTTTATGAGTTTAACATAAAAATATATTTTAGCATCGTTGCTGTTTGTAACAAGTACAATGGAGTGTATGTGAATGGAGCTATTCAGCTTAATTTTTGATACGATTGACCTTCATACTCATTCCATATTAATTTTGGCAATGGAATTAATTTGTTTGACGGAATTTGCTTAATTATATTAGTATTACACGACAGAACAATGGATGAAATATCTGCATGTCAATATTAAATGTTTAATAGTCATTGATGAAACGATCTTTTTGAGGGAAGCCTTGACCTTCCATCTCCCACAGAACCCCTCGAAACTCAAACTTCTCAGAAAAATCACTGATTCTTCAAAGATGGAATTTTTGCATCACATTTAATTTTTATTTACATTAGATAGATGATAGAATATACTGAAATGCCATTTTAGAGGAAAACACAGTCTGGTCCTTCCCTAAAACGCCTCATTAAACCTATCTTTGTTTAAAAAATGTTTCAAATATAAGCCATATGGTTGTATATTAGATTAGATTAGTTTGGGGAGGGCCATGCCTCATTTCACTGCGACCTACATTAAGAAGTCTATAGTGGATCCCCTGGCTTTATAGCACATCCTTCAGCTTCGCCCTCTTAATCAGGCCTAGCAAAGCTGAAAGTGGCTCCGTCATGAAGCTCGCAGCTTCGGGATTACTAGTCCCCAGTTGAAGAAACCTTGTTCTTGCCAGTCCGGCACACTCACAAAGGATGTGCACCGGGGTTTCCTCCTCGGTCCTGCAGAAACGACATAATGCATTGTCTGCAAGTAATAAATGGTGCATATGCTTATTCAGCCTACAGTGCCCTGTTAGTAGACCCACTATTAGCCTTATATCCCTTCAGCTATGGCTCAGTAGGTCCTTGGTAAATTTAGGCAAATGTATCTTAATAAAGAGTTTCGCCTGCCTCTGCCCTGGCGTACTTTCCCACCATCGCAGAGTCTGGTCTTCTATCAATTCCTTGATAGAAGCGTGAATGAGGCTCCTGGGCAGCCCGCAGAAGGGCTCGGGGCCTATAAAGGTATCCACCGCCAGGGCGTCCGCCCTTTGTTACCAAGGAACCCTGCATGGCCCGGCACCCAGGCGAGTGTCAGCTTATTCCGAGCATCCACCTCAGTTAGGGCAGATAGGCAGTCCCACACCAGTCTTGAGACATTTGGTGTGAGGAAAGTGCCTTCAGGGCTGCCTGACTATCGGAGTATATGGCCACTCTTCTACCCACTAACCCTTGCCTTATAATCTCCTTAGCGCAGAGTTGTAACGCCACAACTTCGCCTAAAGACCGTAGCGTACTTCCCTAGGCTGGCCTTAATCTTAACTTTAGGCCTGCCCCCATAGACCCCCGCTCCGACCCCAGTCGGAGTTTTAGAGCCGTCTGTATACCAGACCGAGTTACCGAGCAGAGGGGGATCCCTGTCCCATTCATCCCTGATCGGTATAGCAGTGTGGAAGTTCCTTTCAAAATAAAGCTGGGGAACCATCCTATCGGTAGGCATGCCAAGTACCTGGTCAGCCATAACTTCTTCTATCAACCTCTGGTTTATGGTTGTATATACAAACATTTAAAAGAATCTTTGTTGCCATTTTCGAACGAAAAGGTAAAAAAAAAAAAAATGAAAAAACAATTATTCCTGGGAAACGTTTCAAACAAAAGTGATAGCTATTTATGTATGTTTATAGTATACGAAGCTAGTTGAAGCCGTTTTCAAAAACATCGAGGAAAAAAAAAAACATTCCAGTAAAGCTACATTCCGGTTGACAGATTTTCCCCGAAACCTACAGGCCAGATGAGGTGGTATTTAAACGGAATACTAATATTCAGTTTCCTCCTATTGCATCCAGTTTCCAACCACAGTGTAATATTAATATTTATTTATTTATTTACTCTGTACAATAAATACAGGAAAAAAAATATATATTGAGGTAAGATACCTCTGGTGGGCTCTGTTTAATAAAAAACAGCAAAAATTAAAAGAGTGAAAATATTGAGTGAAAAATATTGAGTGGACTGTATATAATATAATTTATGAGAAAATTGAAAAATTAAAATATTAAAAGTATAGGAAAAATAAATATATAAATTAAATTTAAAAATGGGTAGCTAATATGATTTATCACTTTCAAGAAGCCAAAGGAATGGCGCTTAGTTTGAAATGGCCAGTGTTGGAAGACCCATGTGTCCTTAGCCCATATCGGGGAAAAGGGGAGAGGAACAATAGGAATTAGGAAATAATTCGTATGTACATCCAACACTTGGAGTCTTGGACATTTCACTGCTACTTGGCTGATGATCGTAGATAATAATTAAATGTACTCCCAGAACTGCACAGCAGGAAACCGGAAGTAACAACCATGTGATTTCACAATAATTCCATGCACGCCCGAGAGAACCGAACCGCTAAGTTGACAAAAGGAAACACTATTAACACTATCCAGGAAAACTAGAAATAACAAACTTGAGTCTTCACAATTAATGGCAACCGAACTGGCATGAATTGTACAGGGAATGTTTCAAGGGACCTGTTCAAGGGAATGTTTCATAACGACTTACTCCTTCGACCTTAAAATGACGACTGACTGAGAGAGGAGAAAATGCATAGGTTACCCTTCTCTGCTCTTAGAACCTCCTCTCTCCTGCTCTCAGCCTATTAAATTAGTAAATGATTATCAAGATAGTACAATACCCCCCTTCAAAATAAAATTATTATATGCCGTTGGCGGCAAATTTAAATTTATATTAAATACCGAACATTGTTTGTGCCCAAAGGTTCCAGAGAAAGTTGGCATAAAAAATTGTTACACATAAAAAACATATCTACAAACTAAGTTAGTAAATAAAGTACTTTGTGTCCTCTTTTTTGTAATCTTATCTAAAACTTAAGTGAAGTATAAAGAAAGTATAGATGTAATTAACAACATTATAGAATTTGTTTTTCAGTTGGGATGCTAGTATTTTCGCTTAACCTAGAAATATTAAGAAGTATAATAATAATAACCCCCTGTGGTTTGGGGGACAGAACCCCCTGTGGTTTCGGGGGCAGAATAGAACCACAGTGTCTTCCGCTTGGCGTAAGTGGGGCAACTGTCCGTTGACCTAAACACCTTGTCCATTCCTTACTTCTTCTGATCCTCTCCTTTCTTCCATTTCCTAGCTTTCTTATCTTATCCTTTCCTTTTCTATACCCATAAAACATGGTCATAGGTATAAAACGGAGAGACGAAACCCATAATGGAGAGACGATTACGAAGCAGAATTATAAGGCCGCTGCCAGGGCATGTCTGGAGCTAGTGCTGGACATGACAGCGAGCGAGCCGCTAGTGGTGCCATGCCGACCAGGCGGGCTGGCCCCGGATACCCGAATTAGCTTTAGCCGAAACGGTAAGCAGCCCAACATCAACTCAGGCTGCTCTGAGGAGGAGAAATCCTTTACTACCAGAGATCAGGCAGATTACGACAGCGCATGAAGTGGACTGAAGAAGTTAATATATTTATCATGCACACGTATTATCACATAGCCAATTTAGAAACTGATATGACGGCTTATAGGGATGAGTTACATCGCCGATTTTCGGAGGCATATCCAGCAGTGAATGCTACAGCTCAACGCCTATCAGACCAACGGCGTGCTATCATAAGAAATTATCTGATTTCCCCAGTGATTTTAGAGCAGATTAAGTCTGAGGTAGCTCAAATCATGAACAACCACAGTGGCCAGGATGGTGAGCCCATCCAAGGTTTTCCGGGAAATACCATGCAGAAGAAGATGTGGGTCAAGATTGTGGGGTCGTAGTTACAGATAATATGTCAAGCATGGAATGTCAGAATAATAAACCGCATACAGAGAATCTCGAGGGTCTGTTTGCAGAATTTGAGACAGCTTTAACCCTTTATGGTGGAATGGATTCCATATTGCGTCCAACTTTTCCTCGCCAGAAAAGGTCGGTAAAGTTTTTTAAAATTGTTGACTTCATCAACACGCGAATATTACCTTCTCATCTCGCTCATATTCAGTCATTTGAGGAACTCCATGGCACAATATACTGCGCTGCTGCCACGGCAGTTAAGACCAACGGTTCAAAAATTTATGTGAAAGGAGTACCCAGGCTGGTACACGTGAAAAAGACCCACCATGAAAGCAAAGACTGAAGAACAGGATCGACCTGTTGAGAGCGGAGCTCTCGAGGATTACTGCTTACTCTAAAGACAGCAGAAGTAAAAAACTTTAAAAGCGAGTTCAATTAATCTAATTAATTTACTACCCATCACCACACCATATTTACCAATGTATGAATCGGCTATCCATCCTCCTCAACTGTATAGAAAACACCAGTTAAAAGACCAATAAAATACGATAGCAGAAATGGGCTCATATTACGGCCAAGTTGAAATCCTGCCATTAATGCATAGCTTCTCAACATTCTTACTGGTTGGCTAACTAATAGACCTTGCGCACCATCAAGAAATAACATTTTCACAGCAATATTTGGAAATATTCTCTCTGCTCCCATAAAGGATTTTTACCACAATTCATTTTAAAAACACTTTCTTCCAATTCTTTTCTCAAACGTCACTCTCGTTATGATGAAATGAACTTGAATCTGGCAGAGATTGCAGATAATATAAAGCAAAAACTGCATCGGTATCTTTTCGCTTAGGAGATATACCAAATGTTCTGATAGTAAAAGGCAGAATTAAGAGTTTTTAAAAAGTGAAAGAGGCTTTTATCGCGGTCTGAACAAAAAGTCTTGTAGTACTTTGGAGAGACTAAGACAAAAAACTCCACCGACAGATTACGAAATGCATAATTACTGGTCATCAGTATGATCTTTTCTGGTTATTCATGACAGCTTTGCATCGTAGATCCGTACGGAGGAAGAAATTCTGCGCCCACTGGAGGAAATAGAAGAATGTACTATACCTGTGGACATCCTTAAAGAGGCAAAGAAAATGCATGTAACTGCGGGTAGTGGCGGTATTCATAATTACTGGTAGAAGAAGTTTACGTGTGTTCATCAACGGTTAGTATACATGAATAGAATACATGAATACATGAATGAGTGGTTAAGAAACCCCCAATTAACGCCGGTATTCCTAACGGGTATCACGTACCTATTACCAAAAGTACCAATATCCTGTCTTCAGGCACTCTACAAAATTATGACTGCAAACCTGGCAATATAAATAAATGAATTATTATGAACAATGGTATTCTGTGTCAGAGGAACAAAAAGGATGTCGTAAAGGGGCACAAGGTTGTAAGGAACAACTTATTATAGATGGCATCGCGTTGAAGCAAGCCCAGGTTAAACAAAGAAATCTCTTCCTACGTTATGTTGACTACAGAAAAGCGTTTGACTCTGTATCACATTCATGGTTGCAGAAAGTGATACAGCTTTAAAAAGTCAACCCAGCAATAACATTATTTCTTCAGCAAGTTATGAGAGCTTGGCGAACTTCTGCAGGTGAGTCAAAATTCCATTACAACCGATCTGATACCAATCAGACGCGGAATCTTTCAAGGGGATTCTCTCAGTCCTCTCTGGTTTTGTTTAGCATTGAATCCGCTGTCTCGAATGCTTAATAGGTCGGGATACGGTTTTGAATTGAAATGTGCAGACTCAGACCCATGTATACTAACACATCTTTTCTACCTGGATGACCTGAAATTGTACGGCGGAAATAAAAGACAATTGAATCAACTAATTCAAATAGTTGGGATGTACGCGCGGGACATTCAGATGGAGTTCGGCCTGGAGAAGTGTCGCATCCTTAGTATATGTCGAGGGAAAGTAGAGAATAATGACTTCGTAACGCCGGATGGAGATGTTTTTGAAGCCATGGTCGAACATTCTTACTATAAGTATCTAGGAATGCAGCAATCTAAACGAACTGAGCACATGAGAATGAAGAAGCAGCTGAAGTCAGAAATGTCAAAGCGCTTGCAAACAGTTTTGAGATCTCAGTTGAACTTTAGAAATATGGTACGGGCAATCAACTCTTATGTCATTCCCACGCTGTCTTATTCCTTTGGAATTATTTCTTGGTCCAAAACGGATTTAGAAGGTCTTGAAGAGGAGTGAGGACAGAAATGACGAAATACAGAATGCATCACCGGAACTCTTGTGATGGACGCATCACTACTTCCCAACAGCAGATGGTGGTGCAGGGATCGTGAGGATAATAGATCAGCACAATAGTCGAATATGCTGACTGAGAAGGTATTTCTTTGACAGATGCGATGACTCATATCTTCATAGAGTTGTTTGCGGTTTGGATTGCAATGGACGCCATTGAATCTAAGTGACCGATCGCCTCAAGCGAACGAAAGGGTCCTGAATGTGCCAGAAACAATAAGAACATGGAAAGCCAAACCATTGCACGGGAAGTTTGCATATGACTTATTATAGATGACATCGCGTTGAAGCAAGCCCAGGTTAAACTTGAACGGCCGAATGTCGACAAATAGGCGACGATTGCATGGCTCAGGAACGGCGAAATTTTCCCGGAAACAGTTGGGTTCATGATGGCCATTCAAGACCAGGTCGTGGGCACCAAATATTATAAGAGGCATATTATTAAGGACGCTGCAATCGCAGATGATGTCTGCAGCCGTTGCCGCGAAATACCTGAAACTATTGACCATGTTATTGGTGAATTTCGGTTTTGGCCCCCAATGAATACACCAAGCGTCACAATAATGTCTAGGATTGTTCATCGAGAACGGGCGATTAGATGTGGTTTCTTAGAAGCTATGGTTGTACCATATTATAAGTATATTCCATCCCCAGTGCTGGAGGACAGTAGATACGGCCTATGTAACAGCAACCAAAGAGAGATCAGCAACCAAAGACAGTAAGAGAAGAGAAACAAACCCAATCACTCTCTCGGTTTGGAGTGGGAGAAACTGTATAAATATAGCGACGGACAGTCCATGAAAACAGTTCGATACAGTTGAGGACAGTTCAATATAGCCAATCACTACGTGTCATTACCCATTTACCACTCTACCTTAACCATTCTCTATTGTAAAATCCAGGCAGGCTGTGTCTCTTAAATAATATATTAGTTAACCAGTGTTAATAAAGTCACTCTCATTTCATCAACCAGACAAATTCTCTCCACCTAACACCATCCATTATAGCCTATATTATGACAGATCTATTATAACTGACAGGAATGTTAGTCATAACAGGCCAGATATCATCCTTGAAGACAAATTAAAGAAGGATGTAAAATTAATAGACAACGCTGTGCGCAACACACATTATTTAAGTAAAACTGTTAAGGAGAAGCAAAGAAAGTATGCCGAGCTTGGGGAAGAAACTAAAGTATATGGAAGGCAGAGTGAGTCGCGGTTGTTCCTCTTGTCATTTCCACGCCTGGAATTGTCCCCAAATGCCTACATGATGTATCACGCTTCTTAATATTCATCTCAAATTAACCATTTATATTCAATAGGCCGTCATTTTGGATCCATGCCGTATTGTGCGGCTATTCTTAAGCAATCAATGAAAGTGTGCTTGGGACAACCCGCACTTTTCTTTAAAAACAAAAATGCCAGCATTAGCTCAGAAGAAATAAATAATAATAACAATAAAGGCCGGCAGTGCATTGAAAAGGATCCGGACGCCAATGGCCACAGATATTGACGCGCCTTAAAAATAACAATACAGACATGCAAAAAGTGCGATGTTACTGTGTAGGTTTTTGAGTTTTTTTTTTCTAGAATTTCTTGAAAAAGATTACACTGATTTTCTTTGGACTTGGAAAATTGACTTTAGAGGGTTTTTGTGCATGTTTTTGTGAGGGGGAGGGAGGGAAGGGGCATGGGGGTCTGTCAACAGTTAGGTGTAAATTTAAATTGTAAAATCTTTGTTAGTTTTTACAGAGGGCGTTTTCCATACTAGTCTGCTCAGGTATACAAGCTTAACTTCGAACATAATTTTTGAGTGGAGGGGGCACCCCAATTAACTTTGTAAAAGGTAGAATTTTTAAAAATTTATTAATTAAATTGTACCAATTTGAAAGTAAAAGAAAGCCATGTGTTGTGTTATATACTAGTTTTTTGGAATTTAATCTCCGTACCTCAAAGTAAAAAAAAAAAATTAAAATACATATGTCTGTTAATTAATTTATTTGGTTTAATGGGTGATTTTTTTTTTTGCAAAAGAAACAATTAATTGAGCAAAAATTTGAAGCATGATAAAATTATTCATTAATTTTGAAAATCAAATCAATCAATGCCTTTTCATTGGCAATTTATAATGCTTTTTCTATTGCATTGGATGCGTACATTTTTACTTTCTCTTATTTTTCTTAATATGCCGTCCTTCTAGGAAACAATATAGCTTTCATTTGTTTACAAAATATGTATATATTGATTTGAATTTTATTATAATTTTTTTTTTATGCAGCATCTTCTTCATGAATAGTTCTAAATTTATATTTAGCGCTAGCGTAGATGTATATAAAAAGTGAACCAAGTACGAATACACACAAATGATATTGATAGAACAATAGTTCACTGGCAGGTTTCAAAGAGAATGATATCAATCCATCGCCGATTACCTCAACGCAAGTTAACACACTGAACATAGTCGCTCTTAGTGATGTGGGCGATTGGGTATAGACAAATATTTCTATAGGAACAAATGCCAATATGTCAGCCACGGCTACCATTAAAATTTGTGGCGCAAACCAAGCAACATGTTCCGGATTTGGTGGTCCTAATTCATATCGTTCAGCTTTTATAATTTTATCTGGTGTAGTATGTATGATGAAACTGTACAATCCACCACTGCGAAAACGTTCTGTATCAATATTTGTGCCAGCAATGTTCAATTTGAATGTACCAACTTCTGGTAGATCAAATGATACCATACGGCCAGGTTTTGGTATTTCCGCCATTTCAAACCAACTAGTTCTGGAAAATAACATCTCTATCTGGCCATTTGGACATTTTGGCCATACCCCACAATAGATATATATTTGTGGTTTAAATCTACTTTGATTTATTACCGACTGTTTTACTGAAATTGTTTGGTTGTCCGTTATATTCATAATAACGAAACTTAATGATCGTTCATTGCCTTCTGCTAATTTATGCTCCCATAAAGGATTTTTACCACAATTTATTTTGAAAACACTTTCTTCCCATTCTTTTGTAAATTTTTTACGTATCTGTTTCATTTGTAGTGATTTCAATGTAAAATTACCAGTCCAGTTCGATTGGATATCGCAGTCTCGATTGGGCATTGCATTATACATCATGACCAAACCTTCATCTTTAGTTATTGGTTGCCATAAATATTTTAGTGTATTTAGCTGTAAATAACTAGTAATTCCTAGACAACAGGCGATCAATACAAAAGCAATACCAATGCACACCATTTTTGAATAAAAAATACCAAATTTACGCAACAATGGATAGAACATTTTATGTGATAATGGTAAAAGTGGTAATAAAACTAGATATTTTATACCACGTAATTGATACGGTTCCATTGAGAATAGAAGAAAATCAGTATCCATATCATAAGCAATTACATGCCATAAATTTGGTAGGTAATTTACAGTACTATAATAACCTAAACATGGTAGGATCACTGAAAATATACCAAGTGCAGTTTTAGTATCAGCTACGATTTCACGGTTTTCCTCAGTTTCTATTAAATCAAACCATGTTTCTTTCGGCCGCTTTTTCTTATTAGTGAAAGCTCTTTTAATCTGCGCACGTATAGCTTGGCATAAAACTGTTACACATTTTTCAACAGATTTAAATTTCACTTTAACATCTTTGAATAGAATTTTAAAATTCAATAATAATATCAAATATATACAATTCACGCCGATGCCCACAAAGAATACAAAAGCATCACAAGGATGTTCCATACAAAACTGTGTATCAAAAAGTTCCGGTAGTATAAGTTTTGCAAACGTTAAATTTAAATTTGTTAACCAAAATTCATAGATATAATATGTTGTAAGATTTTCTTTATCTTGTGGCATATTGAACTGTTCTGAGACTAATGGTATATAACAACCGTAACCAAGTTTAGTAACCGCATACATTATATAACCAATACAGAGCACAATTCTTTGATTGTCAAGTTCAATGAAGGTATATTCAATGGATGCAGCGCCAAGTAGGGGAAGTGCACACAAAGTATAAGTAAATATACTACCCATCACCACACCATATTTACCAACATATGAATCGGCTATCCATCCTCCAATTATATAGAAAATACCAGTTAACAGACCAATAGAATACGATAGCAAAAATGGGCTTATATTACGGCCAAGTTGAAATCCTGCCATTAATGCGTAGCTTCTCAACATTCTCACTGGTTGGCTAACTAATAGACCTTGCGCACCATCAAGAAATAACATTTTCACAGCAATATTTGGAAATATTCTCTCTCTCTTTTCAATCATTTCTCCTCATTAAATTTTAATTTTTTTGAAAAAAATTATTAATTTTAATAAGTTTAGATAAAAAAAGGAATTAAACGAACAACCATGGAAATCTGCAATGCCTTTTATATTACAATGTAAAAAAAACAATAAAAAAGCGTTACTTTGTCATATTCATATTAATACAATTTAATTAACAATTTTTCTTTAAAGCTGCAACGTTCATAATGTTTAGTTGGACTGGCTATAAAAATGGTGGTAGGGGTTTCTGCTTGTATAGCTGAGCGGAGTAAAAACTAAGATGTTCAATTTTTTTTTTTTCTGAATTTAAGGCGGTCTCAGTGCACTGAGAGATTTCCATCACCGGACAGTGAGCTGTTGAGGTTCTTAGGAAGAAAAAAATCTAAGGGCAGCACAGCTGGACTCGAACCCGAGACCTCCGCGTTGGAATCCATTATGCTCACCACTTAGCTATTCGTTTTCCTCTGTGTTTTATTTTGTTGAAGGGGCAAAACAACTAAGGTCCTTTGCCCCTGACTTTCAGCCAGTGTATGCATTTAATCACACTTTTAATCCGATCAATCTTTCCAAATGCAATTTCTGATTCATGCTCAGATTAAATTAAATAGCTGAATGCCTCTAAGGAATTGTATTGTTTTGCTTACGTACATTCATTTATCATCTAGGGCCTCTTTCAGATTGTTTGGCATATTCAATTTTTCTCTAGCACTAGCATGTTGTGGACATTCAATTAGAATGTGGCGGACAGTCAATGGTACCAAGCAAACATGGTACATATCGGCGGTTGCTCACTACGAAATAGGTATCTGTGTGTTAGCAGAGTATGGCCTGTAGTGGAAGAACGAAATGGAAAAATAATAGTTTTAGAAAATAGTTTTGTGAAAGTTAGATAGTTCAAATAGTGTATTTAGTGATGGGTACAGAGCCAGGTATACTACAATCTAGGTCATTGCCATTAAGAAAACAAAGGCACAAAAACCCGTCAGGCCAACTCTTTTGTAAAAGAAAATCCCCCGCTAAAGAGAGCATTCCTTCAAGACAGATTTGTTGTAGACACCAAGTAGAACACATCAGAACTGTACCAGTTTTAAGTTATAGCATAAGAGTTTATTCCAGTTAATTGCATTATACTTATAAGCTTATATTTGTGATATTTTAAAGTAACTTAATTTCTCTTACAGAATATATCTATTTTAAAAACAGTGGTGCTTTCTTGATCATTACTAATACTTCTATCTCAAACATACATACAAGCCCTTTTACTAAACCGCTCGTGCTACTACAAACATACACAACAGCATCACCAAACACATTTCAGGCCTAAGCGCAATCTTGCCAATACAACTTCTTCTCGTCGAACAGCTCGATATGACGTCATCCATTTCCTTGGAGAGTCCTTAATATTTCTCTAGAAAACACTTGAGTTTCGAGGTTGTGACTACGTCAGTGGTTTGCTAACCAACGACGGTTTCGCCCGTGTTGTAATGATGAGCTCTGAAGGTATAACGGCCCTAAAGACCACCCGGTTTTTAGCAAACCACTGACGCCGGTCACAACCGGGAAACTCAAGTGTTTTTCATGAAAATGGCCGCAGAAAACCTAAAAGATCTTATTGTGAAAAGTTGCTGATTTCCGGTTAGCCGATTTTATTCAAATTGAGAATGCTATCATCCAATGTCCCGGGTTTGAGAATTCATCAATACTGCTCTTAGATTTTTCTTTTCCCAGGAGCCTCTACAACACACTACCCGGTACGCTATCACCCATAACCGGGCAGTGTTGTCCGCAACAGGGCAGTGCACTGAGAAGGCTCTGGGAAGCACACTCTAGATCTTTCTAGTCGCAATACACTATTCCTTAAAAGAAGTTAATAAAAAAAAAAAAAAAAAAAATGAAAACTTTGTAATATATATTAATATATCATGCAGTTGGTAAATCCATATGTTGCGTCGTCTTGCCAGATTTTGTCTGTATGGTAACTTCCGCGCGCGCCCGCATCGTCCGGCCAGACATCCTGTTTCTCCTCCTTTTTAATTCTCTCCCGGCAATTCTCTGGCGCGTTTGAGCCTTCTCTCGCGTCTCCGGATGTTGGTTTCCCCTCCACAGCCACCCCCTTTTCTTCACTTGTGGTTTGGCTCGCTTCACGTGCGTATATGTGTATTTGTTCTCTGCGTCATCATTTACTGCTCCATCATCAAATTTTACCGCCTCCATGGGTGTATTGCGTCTACAACAGAGACCTTTCATCTCTGCCTCCATCCAGCTTCCGAGAAGTCTTATTCGCATCAACGAACGCACGCTTCCGTACCGCTTTATTCACTAATTAAATTTCCCGCAACTTCCTTCATACATACCTATACATGAACATATTTATACATATACACAGCCTCCTCTATACCCTTTTTCGGTTCCTAGCGTCTTTCACAGCTTCTCCGGCTCAACATACGTTTCTCATTCATCATAAACGCATCTTCAAGGTAAGCCAATTAAAGCTTTATTGCCTTTGTTAACTTTCATAATTGCGAGCTTCATTAAGCCCTCTAACGCTTCCGAGTTCACGCCTACGCGTGTTACACCATATATTGTACTCTAGTGGAGGTTTCGAGAAAAGCATAAAGATATTTTGAACTAGAGGGTTTGTTGGAGGGTCTGTTAAAGTTGGTAACACTTGGAAGTTCCATAATGTTTTAATCAGATGCAGACTGTAAAGTCGCTCTTTATCTAATGTACTTAAAACTGCATACATACTTTCCCATAAACATATATACGCACACATTCGTTAATGAGGTTTCCACCGGAAGTATATGTTGCGCAGAATACAAAGTAAGAAAACAAAAATATCTAACTAAAAGCACAAACTGTATGATACTTTTTTTGGAAGCGGTTGTGGAACTGGACAGATAGATTTCGATGTAAATCGACAAACGGAAGTGTATTTAATTTTTTTTATGTAGTTTTTCAATAATTTTCTGGAAAACACCTTATTTATTTGTTTAATAACTATATTCCAAATTCTTTCTAATTATTTGTAGCGGTTCAATCATTATTAAAGAGAAGGAAGGATATGTTAAAACAAAATACTTCAAAATATCCGACATTTAAAAAAAAAACATACAAAATTTATTTAAAAAAAAAAAAATAAATAAATTTCTAAAGGAAAAAAACCGAATCATCAGATCCAACAGAAATCACTATTTTGTTTTAATAAATAAAAGAATAGATAAACAAGAAAAAAAATGGTAAAAAAACAGCATAGAATGGATAGATATCCGCCCGCAAATATCCTGCTGCCACCACCCACCCAGAGTAACAGTTTCATGACAATAAAAGTTGTAAAATGTAAAAGTTTAGGTTTAGGTCGTAAAAAAACAGTATAGAAAAAGGGACACTATGCCACAACGTTTTTATAGTTTTTATTGGTTTTAAAACAAGAAATAACGGTTAAGTTACTAGCTAAATATATATATATATATATATATATATATATGTGTTTCATTCATAATTACTCATTAAATTTAAAATTATATTGTTTTGAAAAGAGTGTAAATATGTTCATTTGCTGTAAAAATTTGGTGTATTGTTACGACTTTCCGTTATTGCAATTTAACAATTTTTTTTTATTAATAAGAAAGTTTATTAATAAACTTGGAATTTTTTACTTAAGCATAATTGTTGTGCTTAACTAATCAATGGTTGGACCGTATGATTGCGCTACAATGAAGCGCACATAAATACAGTGTGCAGGTTAGTAGGGAAAAAACTATTCTGTAAGCTCCCCAGAATTCACCTAAAAAGAATTTTTCCCTCCCCCCCGAATGGTGATATTGGGGAGGGGGAAGGGGATACAATAGTGTTATATTTTATAGTTGTTGTAATAGTACCGCAAAGATAATGCAACCCCAGCAAAGAGAAGAGAGGCCCTCTCTGGTTAACAGAGACTACTCTCTGACTTAGGCAGGCTAGAGTGGGAGAACCTGTGTATATAAGCCAGTGGGAATCTATCTAGAGGATATCTATCAGATACAACAACTCAACTGTACATCGCATCGTGTCATATCTTTACTCTCACCATTCATTCTATCATTTCATTATAAAGTCCAGTGCAGTTAGTGTAAACTTAGCTACATTATATTAGTGTCAGCATATGTCGTTCATTTAATCAAACCTAATTTCTCTCCTCAACAACCCCATTATATTGTTATGGTGGTTGGTTCCGCAGAGCTGGAAAGCATCAGAGATATTTCAAAACAACCTGCTTATATAGATTAATTATTGTTCAACAACATATTTATTTATCTGTACTATCTTATGATCATTCAGCTGGTATTTTATCATTTCTTATCATTAATTATTCCACAGTAGTCCACGGCTGATATAGTGTTGTTCTTTCGCTGTGTTATAAATAAATAAATATAATAATAAGTTGGTATGGATAATTAATTATAAAGTAAATCTACTTCAAAAAAAAAACATAGTTTAAGTTATACAAGCCCACGTGTTGGATGTTTCCATTTTTAAAGGGTACAATATGCCACCTTTAAAGACCGAAACGTGTGTTTTTTTCCCATTAAGGCAATATCCCTCCCTCGTAACGTAGTTAGGGCCTAACAAAAACATGTAAAGACCAGTCAGTGCATATCAATTAAATTTGCTCTATGCAAATCTATGTTATCACAAATGTTTGACAAAAAGCATCCTGATGATGGGCGAACGCCCGAAAACCAGTCGATGACCACAAAAAAGAAGCCGGCTATCCTGGAAAATATCTCTGATATTTTGCTTTCCTCTAAAGTGTAACGGCAAGAGAGAGAACACAAGCACGACCGAGAGAAAACAGACTCTGTCTGCTACTCTCTTACTTAAGCAGGCTAGAATGGGAGAACCTGTATATAAGCCAGTGAGAATCTACCTAAAGGGATATATATATATCTATCAATCAGATTCAACTATTCACCGCATCGTGTCATATCTCTACTCTCACCTTTTATATAAATCATTACAAACCCAGTTCAGTTAGTGTAAACTTATAGCTAAATTATAACAGTGCCTTCATATCTCGTCTAATTAATCAAACCTAATTTCTCTCCTCATCAACTCCATTATAAAAGTATCACTATTAAAGTACAACATATGTTTTCACGAGCTATACAATATTAGAATCATTGCTTGAATTTTTTAATTTGAAGAAAATGGTTTAAAAACCAAAAAAATTCAACTTCACAGATAGATTTTTGAATTTTTTAAAAATTTTCTCGAATAAGAAAAAGATACCCGATTTTCTTTGAACTTTTGTATACTAACTGTATAAAATATAAACCTAGCATTTTTATTTGAAATATTTTTCCGAGTTAAAAAATTAATTAATTTTTTTTTTTTTAGGGTGTCCTGGACTTTGTGGACACCCTACTACCCTATATTTAATGTTAAGACAAAAAATATAAAGGAACTTTGTGATTTTATATATAAATTGTATTAAAAACGGCTAGCGTAAGTAATATGAGTGTTTCACAACAGATTATCTTTTTATTTTGCTGGAAAAAGAAATATAATCAGCATCTCAGATAAGAGTGGCAATTTTTCTTAACATCATTTTTGGCATTGTTAAAGTTTGATGATATATTATTAAAAAAAAAAAAAAGTAATAAATATTGAAATTACCTGAACTTCAAGAGCATGGTAGGCGACTATCAGACCAAGTAATATGACTGTTGATACGGAGATCAGGGTCTTCAGTGCCGAGGAGTAGAAGGATTCCTAAAACAGAGCATTACATAAACATGAATTAGGTCATTTATTTAAAAAATAAAAAAATAGAGTAAAGGTTCTCTTTTATTATACAATAAAGATGATATTAGTAAGATAAAATATACAAGAAGTCTAAATTAAGTTGTCGAGACTATTAAGTCTGTTGGTGACAATGTTAAATGACTTACAATTTTTTACTTTCCCCATAGTGGTTTGGTATTTAGGCCGGCAACAGACATAACCATTGTTAGCCTTTTGGTTAGTAGTCCATAACTGTAAAGGGGGGTTAAAAATTAGGTAATATTCAGGACTACCACTACATTCAGACCTTAATCACCGGAAACAGCGTGCTCTAGTTTAATTAGTAATGTTCGTTCATAACAATTTTTTTTAAGTGATTTTAATGTCATAAAAACAAGCAACTGAAACAACGCTACTTTTTTTACGTATTAATATTACATGAACATAGTGGATTAATAATCCATATTATCATTAAAAATAGGAGTGTTGCTCGGGTGTCTTTCTTGATGTGCAACAAGCCTTCGATCCGGGTCTGCTCTGGAAACTTAAGGGCATCCTCTCATTCACCTATTATCTTATCCTAAACTCCTATTTGACTGACCGATACTTTCGAGTACAAACCGGTACATATCTCTCTCTCTCTCCTATCCGAAAAGCCGAAGCAGGCGTACCGCAAGGTAGTATCCTTGGCCCCATCCTGTACTCCATATATATAGCAGATATCCTCCACCCACCCAGATACCATTCTCCTCACCTAAACAAATGACACAGCTATTCTCTCTTCTAATCCGTGATCCAGTAATATCACATAGAAATCTACAAGCCCCTACCTCATTTCCCTAGAATTGTGGTTCAAAAAATGGAAAATTAAACTGAATGAAACCAAATCCCAAAACATCACATTCACCCTCCGCCGCATCACTCTCCCCCCAATCTACTATAACTCAATTCCTATCCCACCCACTAATGTCGTCCGCTACCTTGGGTTGTTCATAGACAAGAGACTTAACTGGAACCCACATACACGATTAAAAAGGATTGAACTTAACAGACGCTATTGGCTATTGAAAAGACTACTTGACAATAGATCTAATCTCTTTCTAGACGGATTTATAACTCTATATTGAAACCAATTTGGACGTACGGTATTGAATTATGGGGTTCAACTAAACGTTCCAATCTCCATAGATTACAATCCCTTCAATCAAAAATCCTTCGTACAATCGTAAATGCCCCCTTCTATGTTTCCAACCTAACCATCCATAGAGACATTGAAATTCCTTTTGTCAGTCTAGTTGCCCGAACCCGATATAAAAAATTCCATCAATCCCTGCAATCCCATTCTAATCCTTTAGTTCGTCGTTTAGCATCCCTCTCTATTCCAGATAACCCACCAAGGCGTTTAAAACGCCAATGGCCTCGTGATTTTCTCTCCGCAAATGATAAGAGCCATTAGCTTTGAGTATAGGGAGTGTTACAGCTGGGTAGCTTCTCCCCTCGGAGTTTGCATGTGCGCGAGTGTATGCGGGCATGCTTAAATGATTACTGTGATCGTTGTTACTTATAGCGTAAATCGCTGGTGTAGCAATAAAAAAAAAAAAAATAAATAAAAAAAAACATTAAAAATTTATATTTAATTTTATACTTTAAAAATTATTTATTTAATTAATTAAATTAATATAGTTATGTAGATGGTCAATTGATGTAAACAGAGGATACATGAATTGATTATCTGTACTTAAACACGCGTGGAAAGTAACGAAGTGGCCGACATCCTAGCAAAGGAAGGCGCTGCATCCCCTCTCTTGGGGCCTGACCCCTTTTGCGGAATCAGTTGGAAGAAATCAAGAATGAGGAGGAGGTGGCAAAAAGTGCACGTTTCTAGGACACTCTCTCGGGACTGAGGTCGGCCCAAGGTCTGTCTGGAAGGTTATAACCAGGAAAGGTCGAAGGCCTGTATCAGTCTGAGTAAAAACAAGATCCGGGATTCTTATGGGATTTCTCACGCCCCACTGCAGACTCAGGGGACACCTGAAGAAGCTGGATCTAGAAGAAGATGACACTTGAAGATTCACTATAGGGAGATAGAGGAAACTGCAGCTCCTCACCGACTGCATTGCCGTCATCCAAATAAGATTTAACAGCTTGGGTTGTTACCAGGTGGGGGAAAGAGAAATACCCACCCTAGAACCCTCCAAGATTCTGGAATTCCTTAGGGAGCTCAACTTAGAGGGGATGCTGTAGATGTGCAAGCTCACCTACGTACCAGAGGGGGGAGGTAATTTATACATAACATTTACATTTTACACACACACACACGCACACACATACACATTAGTGTGTGTAACGTTTCAGATCACTACACTCCACACATTCCCCTTCACATATCACTCCACATACATAATCCTTTAATCCTTATTTTCCACTTCATCCCACAGTGATGCAACATTAACTCCCTTTCACATAACACATTAGTGTTCCAAAGACGTGGAACATTCAAAATACATTTTTTGCTTGAAAAAAATAAAGTTAATAAATTTATCGAAACGTTGGCAGGAGAATTCATCTTGTTTTTTTTTTACTTCTGGCCAAATTTTCGCGAATTTTAATAATATTTACTACTTCAAATAAGATCATAAATTTTAAATAGAATTTTTCCGCCTCACCGACTCATTCTTTAATTTAATTAAAAGAACAAATTATTAATGGAAAATTCAGAAAATCATCCTCTTAATTTAAAAAATAGACTCATTTGTTCTTAATTTAATCATGAGAAAAGGTGAGGATTAGCAAGTGGAAAATAAGGAGGATTAAAGGAATTATTTATGTGAATGGCCTTGACCAAGTTGGCCCTTGTCCTTGGCAAAGATCAACTTTTCTTACTACAAACTACGGAAAACTAGTTGCGGGGGGGGGGGAGCCCCAACAGTAAACTTTGTGAGAATATCTGAGTCAACAGTTTAATTTCTCTACATTTCTCCATTTACTATCTATAGTTTCTAGTATATCACAAATTTTTTCCATTTTATTCTTCTATGCTAACAATTTTCATCAAGATTAATTAATTTCTAGTAATTCTATAATTGAAATTATGAATATTATTTTCTAAAAATGGTAATAAATGTTACCAATTATTTTAGTGGTTCACTGAAGAAGCAGAGAGAGTAGCACGCTATTACATACTAAACTTTTATATTATTCATTTTGCGAATAATTAATTTTGTAATTATTCATGAAGATCGCTATATAAGAGAGTACTTAGACTGCTATTGATTAGACTAATATATCGATCGCAAGTGCAACAATTACAAAATGTCGAACGATTTTATGAGACAATAATAGCGTTAGTAGCAAAATCCTATATTATTTTTCCATATTCCTCATATTCAACTGATGTATGTATCTAGGGGAATATAGCTGCCGAATTTGCTTGGATGCTTTTTAATTAGAATATCATTTTTCTATACTTTTATATAAACTTTAATTTAATAATAATAGATAGGGTTATTTATTTAATAAGTAAAATGCCAAGATTATTGTTTTAATCTCATAATTTACCTATTAAGAAGGGAAGGGATTAGCCAGTGGTAGCGCGCTGGATTACAAACAATTTCCTGGGTTCGTGTTCCAGTAGTGCCGCTCTTAGATTATCTCCTTGTAGGAGCCTCTACAGCTCACAGTCCGGTGATGGGGAGTGTTGTCTATAGCTAGAAAACATTGCTCGAAAGCCGGCAGTGCACTGAGAAGGCTCCGGGGCTACAATAGAACTTTCAGGTCGCATATCCCCTTAAAAAAAAGACAGTCGCACTTCCGATTGATGTATTTTGATGGGAATAAATTCTTACTGACTTTTGGTGTTTGTTACGAGCGCTAAATTCAATGTTGTGAATTAGATGTCAATGTTCGGTCATATAAAAGAACTCTTTTTAAAAACTTCTACCGACGTTTCGGCAAATTTATTGCCTTCTTCAGGGTCTGTACAAAGGTTTTAATACAAATCAATAAAAAATAGAAACAACATAAAATATGAACTTAAAATAAATATTTTCAAAATAAACATTTTTTAAAATAAACTATATAAATAAACTAAAAAATAAAAAGTATTATCTATTAGATATATAGATATATATATATAGAGCACATTTAAATTTATTTTAAACTATTGTTGTAGAACAGATCAATATTAAACTAAATCACAACTATTGAAACTTTGACAGTATGCGGCATATATAAGAGTAAAGTATGGAAATAACTTTCAGTTAGAATTATTTACAAACTGTAGTTTAACCTGTGACATACCATCACCACCAAGTGTAACAGACATTGGATGGGTCAAGGTTTATAAAACGGCTAGGAGAGCGGATGGGAAAACCGTGTCTTAAGTCTGTATGTTGTTTTGGAAATTCCAGGAAATTGTTATAACTGAGGGATAAGTTTTTGGTGTCTGTTCTGAAAATTGATAGATAATTTATCTTTTTTTATATTTGTGAGGTTTTCCCATCCGTTCTCCTAGCCCTTTATAAACCTTGACCGATCCAATGTCCGTAACAACTTGGTGATGGTATGTCACTGGTTAAACTAGAGTAACTACTACTGTAATTCTAACTGAAAATTTTTGTAAGTTTCCTAAGTTATTTCCATACTTTACTCTTATATATGCCACATATTTTCAAAGTTTTAATAGTTGTGATTTAGTTTAATATTGATCTGTTCTACAACAATAGTTTATAATAAATTTAAATGTGCTATATATATCATACTTTTTATTTAGTTTATTTTAAAAAAAATTGTATTTTGAAAATATTGATTTTAAGTTTATATTTTATGTTGTTTTCCTATTTTTTATTGATTTGTATTAAAACCTTTGTACAGACCCTAAAGAAGGCAATAATTTTTTGCCGAAATGTCGGTAGAAATTTAAAAAGAGTTCTTTTGTATGACCGAACCTCAACATCCCAATTTACAACATTCCTGCTGACTCTTATTCCCATTATCCTTACTTTTATTTTAAGGCCCCTGAGTACGGGACCTTTTTAGCGAATCGTCTGTGTGTGTGTGTGTGTGTGTGTGTATATGAAAGAAATATCTCAAAAACAAAAAAAAATCACATTAAGTTCAAACTTGGTATACGAAGCTTTTGAGCAAAATTCATCAACCGGAAGTGCTCCTTTTCAGAATTTTTGTGTGTGTCAAATTGTAGCAATTGTTGGCCGTTAGAAATGATCAGAAGTATCTGTTGGTTGGCTGATCGGCCAGAGGGTATCATAAGTAAACACAAAAAAAATTTTATGTGTTTTTTATTAGTAACCCGACGTTTCGACAAACATTGTTTGTCTGCTTCAGGGGCTATCTATAAAGGAAAAAATATACATAAAAATCTAGCTTGCATTAACAGAACAAAAACAAAAATTATGGCAATAGAACAATAAAAAAAAAATTGTAATGGAAAACTAACTAAACCAAATTCAAAAGGTAAATAACTGATAGTGTAGAAAAATTATGGAAATATCATAGACCTTAGAATGGAAAATTTGTATGCCTGTAGGGGTAGTGAACCCCCACCACTCATCCACTCTAGCGGAGAGAAACAGCCCCTCTCGCAAAGAGAGGAGAGGCTCGGCCAGTATATATATATATATGAGAGATAGGCAATGAGACATCATTCAGATAGAATTCTGTTGATTTACACATCAGTTTAACATCGCTCCGTTCATATCTTCTTAGCCACGTCAGTCTGTCAGTTCAGTTCAGTTCAGTTAGTGTAAAGTCCTTGGCAGTCAATCATATACATATATATCAATTATATATCTTAAACCAAATCTTAAGGTGTTATTTATCACTCATCAAGCAACAACCTACATCTCCTCACAACACCCTTACATGCCCTATCACTACATGTTCAATTATTACTCTGTGGTTATGAGTGTACTACCAGTGAAAGGTTGAGAAGGAACACTGGGGAAAGTGGTGGTGGTGGGGAGAAGTACCAATGTTTTTTTAATTTTCCGCGATGTTTTTCCAAAAACGGCTTCAACGATACTCTTTCCTCAACGACTCTATACTATCCATACACATCCTATCACTTTTATTTGCAATATTTCCTGGGAAAATTGATCTTTTGGGGGATACTGAGGGAACAATAAGCATTATGCTCTCCTTTAAAGTGCTACTTCTGTGCAATGTATGGTTTTTCACCACCTAGGTAATATTAATTATAAGAATTGCTAGAATTCACAATTTTGAAGAAAATCTATTAACTAGAAGTAAACTTCAGAATAGGTTTTTTTGTATTTTTCCAAAGCCTTATACAAAAATTTTCGTTTAAACTTTAAAAACATCATTTTTATTTGAATCATTTTTCCAAAAAAAAAATTGATTTTTAATGGATGGGATGGTGGTTTTTCAGGTACGTTTAAATTTAAACTGGCGCTACAAGGTCAGGAGACAAAGTGCGCCCACAGTGCCATCTTATCTTTTTTTTATAGTCCGCTCATTTCAATTTGTTTAATTAAATCATATTAATAGCAAGTAACAACAAGTGGTGTACCTGTTTTCTCACCACACTTTTTTCCGGGACGGAGAACGCTCCGGGCACCAATGACTGTAAAATGTTGACGCGCCTGATAAGTGACAGTGTTACGATTACAGAGAAATATTCCGAAATTCAGTATTCATTTTGAAATACATGTTTTGAAAATTCTTCAGTACGAAAAAAAAAATGTTTTAGCGGATACTTTTTCTCTCTCACACTCTCTCTCTCTCTCTCACACACACTCACTCTCTCTCTCTATATATATCGTTCGTGTATGTCTGCCTGTGTGTGAACAACGAAAACTTCTTGTCAGATGCGTCGGTAATATCTAAACGAATACTAAGTTTGAGCTGTGTGTTTTCGTTTTTGAGATATTTTGTTTGCACACATATGCACGAATACATTCAAATATATTGCTAAAACATT
Organism: Triatoma infestans; assembly: GCA_011037195.1. NCBI lineage: Eukaryota > Metazoa > Arthropoda > Insecta > Hemiptera > Reduviidae > Triatoma > Triatoma infestans. The sequence goes on from JAAEAF010000844.1 coordinate 248,973, forward strand.
TTTTTTCGTACTCAGGAGCACTCAAAACATGTATTTCCGGTGGAAACTCAATTTCAAGACGATCGCAATACTTCAACTGACTGATTAACTGTATGTGAAAATTAAAAAAAAAAAAAAAAAAAGAGTTCAGAATACATTAATTTCTGATTTATGAAAAAAAAAATCGAAGAAAAGATTACCTCACACTAAATTACTATTTTATTTATATAATAATTTTTTTTACTTGTTATTTACTATTTGAACTGTATAAATTTTAGTTATAAAATTAATATTTCATTTTCTGCCCCTGCGAAGGAGCGATTATATGCCGTATGCTTTTGAGTTTATAGTTTTATTAGTAGCCACCGAACCGTGGGGTTCAGCTAAGCGTTCCAACTTCAATCACATACAACCCCTACAATCCTAGATCCTTCGAACAATCGTTAACGTTCCTTATTATGTTTCCAATCAAACCATCCATAATGATCTAAAAATCCTTGTCCTACTAGAAGTAACCAAAGTCAAATATAAAAAAAATTCCATAGTGCCCTATTTTCACACCCTAATCCTCTAGTCCAACGCCTCTCATCCCGCACTCTATCCGACAACCCTCCTAGACGGCTTAAACGCCAATGGCCTCGCGACATTCTCTCTAGTGTCAATGCTAGTGACAGTGAGTGACAAAGTTGATTGGAGTGCTACCACTGGGTAGTTACGCAACTCTGTAATTTTTTTTATATTTTATTTTATCCCTCTTTTTTTGCTTTTATAAATACATTTTTTTTTACATAGAATCTTCATATTTGCTTGTGGCACTAAATTTTTATTTGAAGATATTAATATTACTTCTTACTAAGTCTCACATTCAAAATGTAGGAGAGTCTGCGAGATCCAAATTTCGTTTAATTAACGGCCTTATGTTTGGTTTTATTTCTTCTTTTTTTTCTTACGTTATTTTACTTGTACAAAGAATATATGTAACACAATACACAAAACACAAATACACTCATCTTGCAATTATTACAAAAAACACACGTAATTCAAATTAAAGGTCAAAACCACCGTGCACAGGTTATTTTCTCTCCACCCATAGCTACAGTGTTTTTTATTTCGTTTCTCCTCATTACCAACAGATAGCAACACCATGTTCTTTATTTTGGTTTCTCGTACAACAAACAGATTGCACTACTTCGTTGTAGCTGGGAATTTCCCTATAGCGCCTTACCACGGTACAATATATTAGTTTTAATTATAAAAATGTTAACTAGTTAAGGTATAATGAGCAACTGTCCGGGGGAATAATTGGTCGGCGGACAACATTTTCTGGGCAATTACCCAAGCGGCCAACTCTCCTAGAATTTGGGAGTAGTGTTTCATACTATGGCAATCTCAAAACATGTGCTTTGGTTAAAAATTCATATTTGGCATGGTCGTAATACTTGGTGTTATTACAAAAGAAGTTAAAACAGAAGAAGTTTTTCCTTTGTAACAAAAGAAGTTAAAAAGGAGAGCTTTTGATGAAAAAAAAAGAAAAAGAGTATACATGATAACTCTCCAAAAACTTTAAGTAAGGTTAAGCATGGAGGTGGCAAAATACAGAAAGGATTAGTCTGGAACATGGTAACTCGGAGTTGAATTTCTTAAAAATGAAAGCACGATAATATTAGACCAAAAAAAACATTAAGGGTTAAGGAATAATAACAAAGAATTCTTGATGAGGCATGGTGTTTCTTCAAGAACGGTTGCACCAGATAAGAAGGAAGAGTTCATAGAATGTGTCTAAAACTTACAGCCTACACTTTTATTATTATTTAATAAGTTCTGTTTTGAAACTTTTAATATAACATACAAACTGTGAGGTTTTTGTTACGTAGAAATGCTAATTTAACTTTTTTTCATGAATTTCTAATTTACTTCTTAATGTTGTTAGTGTAGTGGAAGAAGCAAATGGAAAAATATAAATAATTTTGGAAATTATGTTAGTGAATTTTAACTTAAAATAAAGTGTATTTTAGTGCAGTAAAATGAACTTAAGAGAATCTGTTAGGGACTATTAAACTGAGGTCAATGATATCCCTAGACAAAGGACCAAGGTATAGAAGACCGTTAGAAAGACCTTTCAAAAATACCCCGTCCGGACAGATCAGCATTATTTGAAGAGTCTTTTCCAAGGCATTCAACCAGTAAACATTCGTCCCATTCAGAGAGGTCAATCTCTAATTTTAAATTCAGTGTGCCAATAAGTGTTTGATTTGAACATTTGTGTTTAAAAATATTTAAATACAAGAGTGTTTATATATTTATAACCTTATTACTGTGAAGTATTTCAATACAGAGGTGACTTCTTACTTATTTCTTGCCCACAAGGGGTATCTGTAGCATGCAGTTACTTGGGGAGTAGCGACTCCACGGGATACCACAGCTCAGTAGTCCATGCACTTCATTAGAACAGTACATAATACACTTAAACTACATACACTCTACACTTTACAGACAAGGACAAACACAGTACACATACTAGGGTCTACGTCCCTAGTTAATTGGGGAAAGCTAAGGGAGAAGGAAGGGATAAGCTCAGTGGTAGCGCGCTGGACTAGAAAAGCGGAGGTCCCGGGTTTGAATCCAGCATGTTGCCCTTAGATTTTTTTCTTCCTAGGAGCCTCTACAACTCACTGTCCGGTGATGGGCAGCATTGGAGAAGGCTCCGGTGAGGGGGCACAATAGATCTTTCAGGTCGCAATGCAATAATCGGCTACAACAATCTACAATCTACTTATTTCTTAATACTTCTCTCTTCTCTAAAACTTAACACATCTAAGCCCTTTGAATACCGCTCGTGCTACAACACTACATACATACAAACACACATACAACACCAATAACATTGTATTAGATTTTTGAATATAACTTCTTTTACTTTTAACATTTTCTAAAGCAACCTTAAATTTTGAAAGTTTTGTAAGTAAGCCAATATAATAATTAATTCTATTATTAAAAAAAAAAAATAGTATGTATAAGGAAATAAAGACAATTGGAAATAGAATTTGCACAGATAGATTCAAATTAATTAAATGGTACAATCACTGTTTTCTTTTTTTGTGGATATCACTAATATATTTGGAAATACGAGTACAATAAAGTGTCCTTAAATTGTTACTTCAAAGCATTGTTTGAACTAACTAACAATTGTCTGAACTTCTACTAATTAAACTCCTGGCAGACTAGGAATTCTATAACTAAATCGTCACTAATTAACATCGTTTTAGTAATCTAATTTATTTGAATAGTTCACATCACGGCAGCAAATACTTCTTCTTTTTTTTTTACAACATTTTTCACAAATTTCTTATATTAATTATGACTATTTAACAATTTCTAATTATTAAGATTAAAGAATTTAACATTAATCAATTTTGTTCGGTTAAAAAAAAATAAATCAATAATTAGGTTTCCGCGGCCATTTTCATAAAAAAAAACACCGACATTTCGCCCATATTGCAATGAGCTTCTTCGAGGTCGAAGAAGACTGAAGGAGCTCATTGCAATATGTGTGAAACGTAGATTTCTAGAAAAACCACTGATGCATTCTCAACCCAGAAACAACGCAAGTATTTTTCAATATAATCGTAGATATTTAATTTATGTAGAAATGTAAGCGGACAAATTATGACCACAATTGTTTTCCAAATGATCACATATTTCGTTGGCCGTTTCACTTTGAAAAGTTTGACGTGAAACATTGTCTTACTGCTGTGAAGACGATTATATATAAAATTTCAAATTTTCCTTAGACTTAAAATTTTTGCCCTGGCGAGGGAGGCGCTCGAAGGATACCTTTATAGGCTGCGAGCTCTTCAGCGGGTTGCCCCGGGAGCCTGATTTACGCTTCTATCAAGGAATGGATAGAAGACCAGCGTCTGCGAAGCTGGGAAAGTTCGCCGGGGCAGAGGTAGGCTAAATTCTTTGTTAAAAGCCATTTACCTACATTCACCAGGGATCAGCTGAGCCACAGCCGAAGGGATATAAGGCTAATAGTGGGCCTGCTTACAGGGCATTGCACCATTTACTATTTGCAGACTACGCGTTATGCCGTTTCTGCAGGGCCGAGAAGGAAACACCGATACACATCCTTTGTGATTGTGCTGGCCTGGCAAGGACAAGGTTTCTTCAACTGGGGACTAGCAATCCCGAAGTCACGAGCTTCATGACGGAGCCATTTTCAGCTTTGCTAGACCTGATTAAGAGGGCGAAGCTGAGAGATGTGCTATAAACCCAGGGGATCCACAATAGACCTTCGCAATGGAATGAGGTGTGATGGATGCAAGAAATATAAAAATATACTTAATTCGAAAAAATCAAAATTATGAAGAATACCACTGTAGTGGAAAAACACACATCTACTCCCCCACCAAAAACATACATCTACTTCAATAAGGAAGGGGGCAAGAAGAAATCTAACTGGCTCAACAAGAAACTAGGAGGGACTACGAATTGTAGGTGGGTCAAGAAAATTCGTATAAAAGACAACGCTACATCATATCAATCATGAGTAAATCAGTAGTAATCATTAGTGATACACATACGTGCTTTTACGTCTGTCTCTCTCTTTCGCTCTATCAACTAGGCATTCGGCAGTTTAAGTAAATATTATTAATTATATTATTGTGAAATTTACCAGTGTCTTCATCAATAACCATCCCTTCACATTTGGTGGCAGCGGTGGGATGGTTATTGATGAAGACACTGGTAAATTTCACAATAATATAATTCAACACGAATTCGTAGTCCCTCCTAGTTTCTTGTTGAGCCAGTTAGATTTCTTCTTGCCCCCTTCCTTATTGAAGTATTTTGGGGGTGCTAGCTGTAGTAGCGGGGATAAAGGCGTATGAGTGGTGGGGAAGTAGATGTATGTTTTTCCACTACACCACTATCAAATTTCAGGGAGAATACCACTATTGTCTTTTAGAGTTCATGAACTTGATAGCATTGTCTACTCCTACTTCTCACAGGGGAAGATTTGAAATAACAATTAGAAGACATTCCTTCAAATATAGTCTGTGGTAGATACCGAACCAGAACACATCAGGACTGTGCCAGTTATAAGTTAAAACATAAGACTTTATTCCAACTAATTTCAGTTATTGCTGTGTTATTGAATAGCATTTAAATATCTTTAAAGAATATATTTAATTTACTCTACCAGTGTTTTCTTGATTATTCCTTAATACTTCTATCTTTATCTCAAACATACATATAAGACCTTTTACTAAACCGCTCAAGCCACACAAGCTACTACAACACAACATCACACCAAAACCACTTCAGAGGCATGGTCCTCCCCAATCTGATCTAATCTAATCTAAACTTAAAATTGTACTCATTTGTCCTAAAAAAAAGAAGAATAATGATAATAACATTAAGTGTTTATTGAATTCTAACTTTTTACAACGATAAGATTACAAAATATAATACAATTTCATGGAGCGTACTCCGTCTGCAGAATTTGTTATTGATATCTAAATTATTATAATATAAAAATACATCAAAATTTAATTAGTTTTCGCATAAAACATAGGTACTACCTATTTTCTTGAAAAAGGAACTAAATTTAAAAATACTTCTATAGTATCAGTTTTCTTATATCAGCCTTTTACCAGCAATATCACTCTTCCCCCTCCACATACCTTTTCTCCTCACAAAATCAAATATAAGATGTGTATAAAAGTGCAAGCTGTGAGTCATTCCATCATAACATTCTTTCCATTTTTAATATCTACTGGTTCGAAGAAGGGATTATACCCTTTACTTATCTGTCTTTTTTTAGAGATAAAAGAACGGTTTTCTACATTAGAAAGTGAAGGGCAACATTAAACGAAGATCATTACTCACGTGGTCCTATCATTTGTAAAGTGCCAGTTAAAAAAAAAAATGTCCAGCAAAAGAATAATTGGACTAAAAGTAACGAATGAATGAATGAATGAATATATACATTTAGACCTTTTATCTTTTTATATTGTCTGAGATAAAAAAAATGTGATAAAAGAATTTTTTTAAAATATATTCTCTTAAAATCGTTGTAATTCAAGTAAGTTTTTTTAATTCTCTTCTTAAATATAACTGGCGAAATATTTCAAACTGTTCTTAGAAAATTGTGAAAAAAAAAATCTGGTGTGAAACACTCACACAACTTTCTCGTACTCAAGTTTTCAAAATTGTAATTGAAAAATTTTATAGTTTGCGTACCAAATTTGATGAAATTCGTTAGAGTTCGTCGAAAACTGAAAAAAAAAGTTCAGTAAAAGGCGCATTTCCGGTTTACTTATTTTCTTAAAACTCGGAATTTTGGTCATCAATTTATTGCTAATTAATTTTGTTTGGATGGTAGAATTTATATAATCAACTATGATAGCACTTCAGAGAAAAACATAACCTCACCACTCCCCCAAAAGTGCCATTAAATGAATTTTCCCAGAGAAATATTTTAAATAAAAGTTGTAGATCGTTGTATGTGTAATTGATATAATGAAGTTTGAAGAAAATCATCGGAGCCATTTTTGAGAAAATTGCAAGAAAGTAAAAAAAAATACCAAAAGACTGAAAAATACATTTTAGTAAAAACGCACTTCCGGTCATCCGATTTTTTTCAAACTTGGAATTTCAACAACACATTTAATTCTAATTAATATTATTTAGATGATAGAATTGTATAGTACACTGAAATAGCACTTTAGAGGACAACCCATCACCCCCTCCCGTAAAAGTGCCCTTGAATGCATTTTCCTGGAGAAATGATTCAAATAAAAATTGTAGATCTTTGTATGTGTTGTTGATATACAAAGTTTAAAGAAAATTGTTGGAGCCGTTTTCGACAAAATTGCAAAAAAGTGAAAAAAAAAACAAACATTCAATAAAGTAGTACTTCCGGTCGAGGAATTTTGACAGATAACGTACTGTCAGTTCCCATGGTGATACCTAAACGGAATATCCAGTTTGAACTTTCTGCGACTTTTCGTTTTTGAGCTATGCTGTTCACACACATACACACAAACCATTTGCTAAAAACCACTTTTTTGAACTCACTGGACCTCAAAACGGATATTTCCAGTGAAAACTCGATATCGAAAATTTGGCTTGATTACAATACTTCCTGTTACTAACAATAAGTGAAAGTAAAAATGATTTTGTAATTTTTGCATCTTTTCAAAAAGTTAATGCTAAGGTCTGTAAGTTTTGAAAATCGTTCGTATATTTCATTTATTGCTAAATATTACCATCTTATAATTGCCACACACAATAGAGCCATAGATATTACGTTTAAGTAAGTTTCCTATTTCTACACAGTACAGCGCCATTGAGCTATCGGGACTCCATCAGCGTGCTAATCCCTTCCCTGACGTAAATTTGTGACCTACTTTTTTTTTTTTATAGTTCATTCGCAATTTGAAAATAGAAGAAAGTAATAATATTTAATTAATAATAACTGTAAAATGTAATACATTTTAAACTTTAATAATTATTTTTGCTAAATTGGAATGAACATTAATCTAATAAAGAAGGATTATATGCTTATTCCTCTCATAGCTTCCATTAATTGCTCAGTCGATCTCGAGATGTTGCGTCATCATTACATTAGATCCATTTGCAAGTTCAATTAGCTTAATTACATTGTTAGATATACAGAGGGAATAATATGATGGCCATAAAACTAAATCCACGGGGAATCTGAAAGATCTATTGTGCCAATTTTGGATGCCACTGTTTCTATCAATTTAGTTGTCTGCATTAGTGTATATTTAGCATTCTAAGTTAAAAATGTAAAAAAAAAAAAAAAAAAAAAATTGAAACCGTTTTCGAGAAAATTCCAAGAAAAACTCAAAATAATTTTTATAGTCAGTCGCTTTTCAGGTTAACTAATTTTCTTGAAATTTGGAAAATCTAGTAATACTTTCAATTCTGACGGCAAATAGAGAAATAGATTGAATGACCAATCGCTAAAAACATTTATTTCGTACTTAGAGGACCTCAAAATATGTATTTCTGGTGAGAATTTAATTTCAATAATTACTACCAGTAGGAGTAAGAAAGAGTAACAAGGAATGTTACAGATAATGTTTTTTAGCTTGCAATTGGCTTTTATTGGATGAAACAGAAGCATGTCATCAGAATTGGATGGAGAAGTAAAGGCTAGGATTATCAATGAAGTGTCTTTACAAATACACAGAGAGGTATGATAATAATTCATTATGAATCCCTTACTGGTCAAATACATCTAATTAGTTAACATTTTATGGTTTCATATCAATGAAACTGGAATTTTCTTTATTGGCGTTGATTAATTGATATCTTAAGTAACTAGTAAAGAATAATTTAATGAAAACAGATATGTTATTAATTTCTATTATATTTTTAAGAAGTATTTATACGAAAGTCCTCACGTGTTGGTCGTCTAGTGGCTAACATACTCGCCTTTGGTGCGAGAATTTAGGGTTCGATTCCTGTGAGGGCAAAGTCGTAATCCACCATCGTGAGAAAAAAATGGGAAGCTACAGTTCGTAGCGCACCTAGATAGCGAAAGTCAAGAACTAAACTGTGACATGCTTACCCACTGTCGACCCTCAATATATCGCTTTACGACGGAAATATATAGTTTGAGGTCCTCTGAGAGAAAAAAAAGAAGGGTTTTAGTTGAAAGGTGTGTGCGAGTGTGTGAACAAAAAAAAATCTCGAAGTTGTGGTGGTGGTTGGTTCCGCAGAGCTGGAAAGCATCAGAAAGACATTTTCCGTGGTAGCCTGTTTCATTTTGTGGTCATCGGCCGGTTTCGGGCGTTCGCCTATCTTCAGGATGCGTTTGTCAGACAGTATGTCAACACAGACTCGCACAGAGCAAAGTTACTTTACACACTCTCTCGAAATACGAAAAATGCGAAATAAAAAATCTCGAAAATACGAAAAACTGCAAGAAGCTCAAACTTGGTACCAACCTCTATCTGACACAAAGGTTCGATCAATGTAAGGGTGTTGTGAGGAGATGTTGGTTGTTGATGATGATAGATAAACACCTTAAGATTGGTTTAAGATATATAATTGATATGTGTATATATATAACTGACTGCCAGGGACTTTACACTTTAGAATTTAGAACTGAACTGAACTGACAGACTGACGTGGCTAAAATATGTACGGAGTGTGAATCAACAGAATGATGTCTGATGTGTAAGACTGAATTGAACAGAATGATTTCCTGACTGTCTCTCTTTTATATATATATATATATATACTGGCCGAGCCTCTCCTCTCTGTGCGAGAGGGGCTGTTTCTCTCAGCTAGAGTGGATGAGTGGTGGGGGTTCACTGGTTCACTAAAACCGCTACAATCAATATTTATCGATTTAATCTAATCTTCGATCTAAATTTATTTCGATCAATCTGAGCTGCGACTTTATTGAATAGTTTGTTTCATTTTTTTTTTTTTTCTTGAAAAAAGGTTTCAACCATTTTCTTTAAACTTCGTACACTATCTGCACACATAAAATATCGACCAGTTTTATTTGTTAACATTTTCCCAGTATTCTGGGGGAACACCAACTTTTTTAAGCTTACAGGTGTTGCTTCCTATATAATACTAATCTACATTAGAAACTTTGCTAGAATTCTAAATCTTGTAGAAACTCGATTGGACGGACAGGAAGTGGGATTTTATAAAATAAGTTATTGTTGTAAACTTTCTCGCAAACGTCATAGCGAAAAAAAAACGCTTGTTCGATTTATAAAGAAAACTTTAAACTTAATAACTTTAAACTTTACAGGATATGATCGTATTTCTTCTTTATCTGAAATATTTGATTAGGATTTTTGCGGAAGGCATTAAATTTCAAATGTTGTTTTTGGTTTGTTCAATGTTGGCACTGTCTGCCGGACTACAATGTAATCACACAGCTTCTAACTTAACCCCCACTATCTCTAAATTTAATTTCGGGGGGGATCATCTACTGTGGAAGAGCAGTCAGAGCAAGACTATAATGTTTCACGGTATATTTTTGTATTCCAGAGAGAGCGAGAGAGAGAACTGATGTTCAAAAGGAGAGCATTAAAGGAAGATATATACGCCTTTTTGTGTTTCAACAATGTGTTAGGTATTTAACTAATTACAACATTTAGATAATATATTATTATTAATAAATTTTATTTTTCTAATTTATAAAGAAGTTGTTCTCCTTTTTTTTTTTTTGTTTAACAAAAAAGAAGTTATTGTATTAGATGCAGTGTGAATAGTGAAAGAAGTTTTTGCGATTGATCTCATCAAGTTGATGTGTTTTCTGAAAGAGGGTTGTCTGTGTTCAAGACGGGGTTAAAAGGCGCCTGACTTGCTGACAGTGTGCTGAGTTAAACTGATTGGTTGTGGCACCCTGGGAAAGACCCTTTTTAGTTCGGCCAGCCTTTAATCTTATTGAAGAAGATTCCCCGTGCTTCTCAGCTAGGATTGGCTGCCATTTCCCTCTTATGTTAAAAATGCATGGCATACCAAAGAGCTGTATTTTGTTTATTTAAATATTGATTTAGTCTTTTAACTTTTTCTACTTTCTTATTCTCTAACTTACTAATATTCTTCTTCTTATTTTCTATTATTGATCACACTTAGGTCTTGAGGTTGAGACTGTGTCAATGGCCTGATATAAACCGCGACATTTTGCCCATATTACCATAGCCTACTTTAGCGTAGTGACGCCTCTAAAACTGAAACAGCATTGTGTATGTGAATATCCAGAAAAGTTCAAACTTGATATTCCATTTGGATGAAAACAGATAAACCCCATATTCTGTCCAAATCAATCAAATCAGTAATCTTTACTAAGTAGATAGTTCAAGTTTTCTCAATTTTATAAACAACGGCTGCTATAGTTTTCTTAAAAGATGCTGTGTATTTATTGAATGTGTGGTTAGGTCGGCGACTGTTGGATAACATCTATGGATTTTATCCATCGTAGGATGGATATCATCTTACCGAAGAAAAACGATTTCTTTAAATTTGCTTATGGCTCCAATCTGTCACAATCATATTGGGATACAATCTATCATGCATCACATTGAATGCAATCAACTAAGGTTGACTTCAACTTTATGTTTTTGTCACACATCATTCTGGTTGATTGTGGGTACAATCTGTCACAACCACTCTGTATACAATTTATCATGCCCCACACTGGATACAATCAACGAATGTGGTGCATGTAAGAAACATAAAGTTGAAGTCCACTCTATACACGAAACTTTGATAGCCTTACTCAGATGATGGATATGAGAATCCATAACCAGTCAGAACCAACAAAATGAAGCATGCTACAACGGATAAAAGCATAGATGGTGTAATGTATTGGTGTGGATGTGTAGTTTGTAGTAGTGGTAGTGTGTAGCACGAGCGTTTTAGTGAAAAGGGCTTATTAGTTTGTAATTTTAAAAAGAGAATGAAGTTTAGTAATAATTGAGAAGTCACCACTGTTTTATATAATAAATATAATCTTTCAAATAATAACTACAAGTTAATTGATTATTATAAGCTTATTTAAATATATTGTGAAACTGGCACTGATGTTTTCACTTTGGTAGCTAGAACGAGTCTCTTAAAAATTGATACTGGCACTGATATTTAGAGAGCAATTCCTGAAGTGTCCTGTTTGAAGGTTGATTTTAGACTCTTTTAAAACTAATGTTAGAATCTATTCTTTGGAATTGCTCTCTCTCTCTAGTGGGGGAATTTTCTTACAAAGGTTTGGCCTAACGGAATTTAGTGTCTTTGTTTTCTCAATAGCAATGACAGATTTAATATACCTAGTTCTAAAATACACACTTTCTGAAGGTAAATTCACAGCACTAAAATAATTATAAAATATTAACAAAAATACAATTTTGGATACTATAAAATATTCAGAAACTTTAAACTATTATTTTTCGATTTTGTCCTTCCACTACATTATCCCCCCTCCTGGAGAAATTTTTCGGCACGAAAAATTTGGGAGATACTCTGGAGTTGTAGAGGCTTGGAAGTTATCGAGAGGCGTGTGTGTGTGTAACGTCTGCAAGGTTGCCGTGTGTTGTAGGGTGCAGTCATCTTCTTCTGCGGCTAACGCTGCTTGAAGGTGTGAGCGTTGCGTCGTGTTTGAATGTATTCTCAAGCGAACGCTGCGTGAGTGGGTGAACGTTGCTGTGGTGGTAGGCTGATAGGTGAACAGCGAACACTGCTTGGCGAGTGAGAGTGTTGCTGATGAAGAAGTGACTGGCAAGGGTAGCTAGGTGATCAATGTAGACAAGTCGGTACTGTAGGTGTGTATGTAGTTTCTTGAATTAACTCTATATGGACAAAAAAAAACTCTTAAGTATTTCAAAAATAATTAACAAATAAATAAATAAACAAAATACACAAATAAAAAAATATATATATTTAATAAGCGTGCAGGGATGCGCAAGGATGTGAGGATGATCGCAAGGGGTATGAGAAGATGAAGATCTTTTCCTTTTGTAGAAATCTTGTGTTTCTGAAAATAATCATACAGAGTTATACATAAATACATTATTGTTAATTTCAATTTCTTAAAGTTAATCATGCAGTTTTTATGCAATCAAATTCATGCGCATGCAATAACATTCATACTCATGCAATCGTGCCGACGACGAAGAGGCTTGATCTGCTACAAAAGAGAGATTTAAAATGTTTAAGTTGTTACAGCATAAAAATATAATGGATATGTATGTAATAATTTCAACAAATACTATAAAAATTATTAAAGCTAAGAGGTAAAGATGAAATATATATCTTGAGGGAGTATGCACAAGGGTGAAGCCGACTGTATGTTCATCAGCTCTTCAGCTTTGCTGTGTTTTCTAAATACCTTAAGTTAACAATAACATTAAAAATAACATTAAAATACAAATGATAAACAAGTACAAGAATAATACAAACTATTTAATTTCCTTTTAAGGCAAACTGAAAAAATATTAATTAATTAGGTAAATACAATATATAAAAAAAATATTAATATCATCTCATCAAAAGTAACTACGAATTCACTTGGTGATCTTGATTTCTGCAAAATAAAATAAATTACAATTATTATTTAAATATACAATGCAATAATTACAAATATTAAAGCCGGAATAATTTTATGACTCGAAGTACGATAGTTTTCAGTGCTGAAACAAAAATAATATGTCATTATTGCAACAACTTAATTAGATATAAACCTGATACATTTATTGTTACATATAACATTTACATGTGGTGTAGTATGTAAAGTTAAGAAGTGTGATAGTTTGAGAATTATTTCAAGAGATTCAACGTATAGTTGTGTATGTATTGTGTGCGCGAGGTGGCACAGAAATTTTGTGGCTAGTTACTAGGAATTTTAGTGAACTTAGCGATTAGTACTAAATTGGTGTGTTTGAGTACTAGTTGACAATTGAATGTTGAATTTAAGTGTTAGATGCGTGCGCAAATTAATGATTGCCCAGTAAGAAAATTTCTACAAGTATTGATTGGAAATCACTTTTTAATTGCGAAGGTATAGATTCGCCAGAAAAATTTGAATTTTTGACATTGTCCGCATGCAAATGAAGGGACGTGATGCCATAATTAGGTATGTTAAGGTTCTTAGGTTAAGAACTGGTGGAAGCAGGTATGATAGCCATGGTCATAATGTCAGGTTTTCGAGAAAGCGAGTGAGGGCTAACTCGTTTTGGGCTGTATTTGGAAACAATTACGAGCCGTATGTCCAAATTTTGAACAATATTGGCAAGTGGGCCTATTTTGGAGGTTATTGCTAGTTTCGTTACCATTATTATGACTATACTGGGATCTATCTGAATAAGGGTTAAATCGCGAATTGTTTGAATTAATTCGAGGGCTATGATTATTACTATAATATTGATTATTATTATTATTGTTATAACGATTATTATTATATACCCTACGATTGAAATTTTTTGGTACATTAAAATTGTTAGGCATTTTGCCAAAGTTAGTACGAGGTTTTGGTCTGAATTTATTGGTGCAGTCCACGTCAAAATGTGGACCGGAACAATGGCGACAAGGTCTGTTCTTTATTACATTAAATACTCTACAAGTGGTAGTTGGTTTTAATTGTGGCTTTTGACTTTTATTACGATGTGGGCATTCTCTGTGGAAATGCATTTGTCCACAGAAACGACAAGGAGATGGAGGTGTACGAGAATTGGAATTTTTCAAAGTAACAGCGAAAACTGTGGGGTTTGTTTCAGAAGCCTTAACTTCTTTTAGGGCATTGGCATAGGAAAGTGCTTCATCTAATTTTTGAGGAAGCTTCGTTCGCACCTCATTACGAAGCGGTTGAGGAAGCGACTTCAAGAATGCATCAGTGGCCAGTTTATCTAGAATTGCTTGTAAGGCCTCGAGTGGGTTAGCTTGAGCTTTTAAATGAATGGCGGATTGGATATGTCTAATCCTATCCGCGAATGTTTCAGGAGACTCAGTGGGCAAGGACTGAATATTAGTCATCTGTTGTAAGAGGACTAAGGGTGTTTTTTCCTTACGAAATCGGGCTAGAAGTCGCTCTGAAATTAGAGGATACGTTATAGTTGTACCCTGGCGTTGTAATTCCGCTTTCTGGGTGTCGTAAAATATTTTTGCAGAACCTGAGAGTCTAAGAGCTAATATTTCTAATTTAGCAGCGTCGTCCCAGCCAGAAAGACTAGCACAATGGCTAATTTGGTCAAGGAAATCTGACACTTTGGCTGAATTTTCGCCATCGAAGGTAGGTAAGCTATTGATTAATTGCAAATTCCTTAAAGAACTAGCTGGTTGATTGCTGGGGGTGGGAGGATTGGCTAATTGTTGCTGAGCAAGCAAATACTCTACAGCGGCGTCGATTTTCATGTTTTGTCCGTTAATTTTATACATTTTGGAAATCAAAATTCACAAGGGATAATGCAAATACAAAATTTTAAAAATGAAATTCAATAGAAAATTCAATTATGGGAAATATTTAGATACTTCCGCTGAGAAACTAATTTAAAAGTTAATAAAATTATCTGATGGATAATTAGTTTAATTATTAAATTGGAAATTTTACGTACTTGTAAATTTGTGGATTCTTGTTGAAAATATCCCAAACAGCTGGCACCAATGTAATGTATTGGTGTGGATGTGTAGTTTGTAGTAGTGGTAGTGTGTAGCACGAGCGTTTTAGTGAAAAGGGCTTATTAGTTTGTAATTTTAAAAAGAGAATGAAGTTTAGTAATAATTGAGAAGTCACCACTGTTTTATATAATAAATATAATCTTTCAAATAATAACTACAAGTTAATTGATTATTATAAGCTTATTTAAATATATTGTGAAACTGGCACTGATGTTTTCACTTTGGTAGCTAGAACGAGTCTCTTAAAAATTGATACTGGCACTGATATTTAGAGAGCAATTCCTGAAGTGTCCTGTTTGAAGGTTGATTTTAGACTCTTTTAAAACTAATGTTAGAATCTATTCTTTGGAATTGCTCTCTCTCTCTAGTGGGGGAATTTTCTTACAAAGGTTTGGCCTAACGGAATTTAGTGTCTTTGTTTTCTCAATAGCAATGACAGATTTAATATACCTGGTTCTAAAATACACACTTTCTGAAGGTAAATTCACAGCACTAAAATAATTATAAAATATTAACAAAAATACAATTTTGGATACTATAAAATATTCAGAAACTTTAAACTATTATTTTTCGATTTTGTCCTTCCACTACAATGGTCTACTTACTTAAAACTGGTATTACTTTTTACAAGTTTTTTAAACGCTTTTCCATGAATATTTGGATTTTACGAGTTTCAGGGGGGTTACAGTAAGCTTTCTCGTAAAAATATCCTCCTAATGTGACATTTAATTTATTCTGATTTTCACCAATAAATACTAGGTCAATGAAACTGCATTAAATGTTCACAGGACAGGAAAAAAATATATTCAGTAGGATGATGTACGAGTGATACACATCACAACTTTTCTTTCTTATTCTTTTCACAGTAGAAGTGTGATCCTACTTTAACAGCCGCCATTTGCAATAATTTATAATTTTTTTTTTTTTTAACTAAGACCTGTTAAAACATGACCATATAATTTTGTTAAAACAAGTGATGTGGATTTAAATCAGAGCTTGGAATAACAGTTAAAATAAAAATAAAATACATAAATATAATAACAATAAATTTTATGTAGTCTTGATTTTTATAGCGCAATATAGACGTTCACATTGAAGTTGATGACCCAGAACTGTTTATCGAGGTCAACCTAATGGATTATGGGTTTTGTTGCAATGTATTGCTTGCTATCAGCATTATCATTTGACTAAATTTTAAATCCACTAAAAATGTAAAAATTTAGAAGGTTCAAGATTTTATTGTTTTTATTACTTTTTTTTAATTTTTAACGATTTTGTTTAAATGTTTATTTTTGATCCGCAAGTTCGTTCAAGAAAAGTAAAAATGAGATAAAATCATTGTTTCTTTTTTTTGGAATTTAAATTACTTGGACCTTTGTAAAGGCAAAAATCCAAGACGTTTATTGCGGTCTTAATAGGCTTAATTACGAGGATGAGTCAAATATAAATTGGACTTTTTTTTTACTATAAATTTATTAATCATAAAAAAAATACAAACGAAACCTTTAACTGTTTTTAAAATAATCTCCTGCACGCTCTATAAATTTTTCCCAACGTTTTGGAAGCTTTTGCTTCAAAGAAACTTTCAGGTTGAATCGTCAACTAATTGCGCCCACGATCCTGGATTTCACCAATCTCTCAATTCGTTCCCCTCTCCCTTCTTTCAAGGGCGCAAATAAAAAAATTATCACATTGGGGCAAATCTGGGCTTTAGAGGAGATTGCCTTAGGAGAAAATGTCCAATTTATATTTGACTCAACCTTGTAATGATATATGTGTGTTGTCAGACAAATGTTCATTTTGTTTCTTTACAGATAAGATATTTTGTAAATAACAGTTTGGGGAGGTAGTACTATAACCGATACTACACCATGACTCTGTTCGTTCTTTGCATATCGGTTAGTAACTTCTAAAAACTGTTGTCCTTGTTGCATAATGCTTGATAGCCATGCAACTCAAGTGAAGAATTTGAAATTATTGATCTGGTTTCAAAAATCCGTTTCGTGATTGCTGCTTCTCACCACATTTTACAACCATAACCAGTTTCATAGGACCCCTCTACGCCAGACAATAGCTTCATAACTATCCGGGAAGAGATGTAACACAGCTCCCCGGCATTTGGAACTTAACGCAACCGACTACAAAATGGGCTTTTTGGGTTTGAAAAAAAAAAACGGATATAAGCCCACTCAATGAAAGAAAATGGATCAAAAACATCAAATAAGAGGCAGAAGATTGTGAAATAGATAGCTGTTTTGAAGACCAGAACTAAACTCGATGCAAATAGATATATGCGAAGACAAAAGAATCAGATTCTTGAGTAAAGTGTTCAAAGTATGAAAATTGGGCTCATGAAGGTTGTAAAGAATGGAATGATGATTATTTGGATAAATACAAAAAAAAGTAACATTGATATAAATTTGTCTCCCTAGCTAGGTAGGCTACCCGGTTCTACCTCATTTTTCTCCCACTGCCATAATTTATTACTCAGATCTCACGAACCATAAATCAAGAGCACCTTGCAAGCTGTATAAAAGCCTTGAATAAAATTTCTCAACAATATTTTTTATAAATTCACTTCCTTTAGACTTCAAGTAACCCAGGAAAATCACTTAAATCTTGTTAAAAATAAAAAAAAAAAACATAAAAAATAGCAACTACTGAGTAATGTTGATTGATAAGTATAAGAAAGCAACTAATTGATAGAGAGAGGATGGTAGGCAAAATATCGTTTAATTGTATTTCTATTAATTTATTGGGATAAACTAAGTAACTCATTAAAAATTTCAATTTCAATTATCGGTACTCTAATTAGTGATAAACTGGTCAATTCTATTTTCGGGTAAATATTTATAATTTCTTAGTTTTAGGGAGCAGTGGCCCCTCCCTGCTACCTGGTTACGCGCACAGTTCTACACTATGATTTAGTTTGCAATATTTATTATTATATTAAAAATTAAAGTTACAATTACATTATCACAAAACTTTTATTCATAAAAGAGATATATTAAGAAATATAGGAGAATTAATAAGGAATGCATTGTGTGAATATAATTAATTATTGATATAATATGATATAAATTGCCTAGATTTCCGTCGGTTACTATTGACTGGAAGATAGTAAGTTATTGGCTGGCTAGCCCTATATCTATGTAGATGAAGCGAAGAGTATGTCCTACATTGTATACAATATAACAGAATGGATATCCAATACAGTCCGCAACAACATCGGACTGTACTGTTACTAATGCGTCCACATACAAACACATTCACATGTATACTAACTAATAGACTATGTATTTTACTCCATTCTATAATATAGCATATTCGGCTCTCACATATATGGCTCGTTGCACGCTCACACAACAAACATCATTGGTCCTAGTCAATAGATATTGTATAGTTTTATTGAAGCGTCAATAATGTTGGGTGTAGCGCACCAATCATTACTAAACATATACAATATATAATACATGGTTTACACGTTGATCTATTTGTTCGTTCATTAAGAACATTCATTGACACACCAGTAACTTTAATTTTTAACACTAATTAATTATTCATAATATAAAATTTATTCACCTTATTATTGTTTATCGCATTATTACGAAGATTTCTTCTTCTTCTTTTTTGGAGACGAATTTTAAAATTTTTCAAATTTTAAAATATATATGTCGTAATAGATTTCTTCTTTATTTTCTCCCTCCAGTAATTATTTTACAAAAGTAAATATTTAAGGCTATTAAAAACACATCATAAATTATTAAAACAAGAAAGTATTCACCTATAAGCTATAAACAAATGGCGCAAATCTTATTTCTTCGATACATGCACAAACACTGGTCATTCTCTCTGAAAAAAAGTGTGCTCACCAAAATTAAGATACCCCGGGCATAACGCTGACTTTCTTGTACTCAAAACTGTTTATGTTCTTAAGAGAGCATGTCTTAACGGAAAAATTGTACGGTTGATATGGAATAAGGGTCACTCAGGGATATCTGGCAATGAAATTGCGGGCTCCAAGGCGAATGAGGCTATAAATCTAGAGGATCCGAATTTTGAAAAGTTATTATCCTCAGATATAAAGAATTACTCCAAACATATATATTACGGGAAAATGGTCCATGGAGTATGAGAAATCAAAACGCCTCAATGGTAAATTCTACAACTCCCTAAAGCAGACAATCCCCCCCAAAAAAACCTTGGTTCACTGACCTACCAGAAAGTAGAAGTTTCTTCAAACGATGACCAAACTTCGTTTTAACCATTGCTTTGCTCCCCATCATCTGTCTCGTATGGGAATCTCCGTCAATCCAGTCTGCTCATGTCCTTCTGAATCAATCATCGACGCCAAGAATGTAATAGTCACCAAGAGGATAGTGATAAATTATAGAAGGCTGTATACTACCTGCTAAATCTACATACCATTCTCTCAAAACCAACCCACGAATTATATTTCGCTATTTTCAATTTTATAAATAAAAACAAAATCAATCTATGAAAAGAAAAAAAGCATATAGTGCAAATAGAACAATTTCCAGTTACCATCAGCCGCATGGAAGCTACTAAAACGGTATACATGAAAACCGCAAGAAACCTGGGCAATGAATAAATAACCTTATTTACATCTCTGCTAATCTGCACAGATATGAAGTCAAGAACAAGAAGAAAAAAAAAGAGGGTTCTTGTTACCGGAAAACGTAACTTTCAGTATCTAGTATTGCTAGATAAATTTTTGTTTATAAGGGGAGGGGGCCCACCTTTTATTTCTGTTGAATAGCGGTTTACTAAGTTTTTGTACATAATTTCGAATATTTTCTATAAACTCTGTGTATTGAACTCCTTTCTTTACCTTTGTCTGAAGAACAATTCAATGAGGGAACCCATATTTTCCATGTCTTTCTGAGACAGCACTGTTCTACCCACAAAAACAAAAATGACTATACTTCTTACAACAGTATGCCCGCAAGGGGTATCTGTTGCATGCAATTACTTGGGGAGTAGCGACCCCACAGGTTACCACAGCTCAGTACTCCATGCACTTCATCAGAACAGTACACAATAAACTTAAACTACATATACTCTACACTTTACAGACAAGGACAAAGACAGGACACAACCTAGGGTCTACGTCCATAGTTAATAGGCAAAAGCCAAAGGAGAAGGAAAGGATTACCTCAGTGGTAGCGCGCTGGACTAGCAACGCCGAGGTCTCGGCTTCGAATCCAGCATGTTGCTCTTAAATTTTTTCTTCCTAGGAGAGCCTCTACAACTCACTGTCCGGTGATGGGCAGTGTTGTCTGTAGCTAGAGAATGCTGCTTGGAGGCCGGCTGTGAATTAGCGAAGGCTCCGGGGGGGGGCACAATAGATCTTTCAGGTCGCAGAGCAATAATCCCCTACAAAAATCTACAATCTACAACAGTAAGACTATTGCAGTTAATATAATATATAAACTGGACAAACTTGCAAAAATTTGTCTCAACAGTTGTTAAGATAAATATATAATTGTGTGGGCTAGTGTTGACTAGTAAACCTTGGGCAGGTTTGCACAAGAAATGTGTTTACACTATAATCCAGAAGAGAACGCCAAAACATTACACAAACTCAAATAACATTTAAAATGTAATAGCACCCTAAAATATAAATACAGCAAAACACCCTAAAATGAATTTTCCCGTAGAAAGTGTTACAAACAAAAGTAATATGTTTTTATCTATGTACTGAACATTCCAAGTTAAAAAAAAAAAAATCATTTAAACCGTTTTCGAGAAAATTCTAAAAAAAAATAAAAACTCATCAGCTTATTCTCTGAAATATGGCACTTCTGGTTAACTGATTTTTTCAAATTGGATTTGTAACAATACGTTTTTCGTATATTAATATAATATGAATGGCAGTATTATACATTGTCCAGATGTGGTACTTTAGAAAAAAGCCAAACGTTAGTGCATCTATGTTTCATTGACCTTTGTACGGCACTTGATAGAGTTCCACGTTTACAAATGTAGGAAGTACTGGCCAAGAGGAACCTTAATAAGGCCTTGATAAAAAGAATTGAAAGTTTATATAAGAATTGCCGCAATTATGTAAGAACATCTAACCTGTCGTCCGAAACATTCACAACTACGGCAGGTATGAGACAGGGAGACAGTCTAAGTCTATTACTCTTTATTATATTTATGGACGACATACAAAAAGCCTGCCAAACCAAAACCAAGGATTTCCAGTTAGGATATCGTCAGTTAGAACCAGTAACATTCTCTTCCCTGATATAAGCAGATGACCTGGTTTTAATAGCAGACTCTAAGGAGAAGCTCCAACATAACGTCAATGTTTGGGTGAAGGAGCTAGAAAAGAGAAATATGCAAATACGCCTAGAGAAAGGTGTGCGGCATCTGGAAGATTGTTCCAAGCCATCAACCAAAAATTCATTAGCAAAAGAGAGGTGCTCTAAGCGAACGAAGTTAAGGATTTTTAATTCAATATATCTCCCTACCCTCACATATGGATTCGAATCTTGGGCCCTCACAAAAAGCTGCGAAAGCTGCCTACAAGCGGCGGAAATGCGATACCTCCGCAGAGTGGAGGGTAAGATAAGAAGGGACCGAGTCAGGAACGCTACTATTAAGAGTAATCTGGGTTGTGAAGTGAAGCGATTGTAGAGCGAATCAGACGCACCCAACTAAGATGGTTTGGGCATATTATAAGGATGGAACATGCAAGGGATCCTGAACGAGCCTATGAAGCCAGGTGTACTGGGTAAGAGACCAAGAGGAAGAAGAAGAATCACCTGGCTAGATAATATTACAGATTGCCTAGGGGAAACTGGCATGACTTAGGGAAGGTAAAATCAATGGCCAGAGATACAGACAGATGGCGACTCTTTTTCAAATCCTCTACACAACAAGGTAGGAGAGTAAGAGAATAAGTAAGTAATATTATATAAATGGCAGTATTATACATTGTCCAGAAGTGGTTGTTTAGAAAAAAGCTAAGCGTTAGTGTTCCACTAGAACCCCCCCCCAAATAAATTTTCCCAGGAAAATGTTTCAAATAAAAGTGATAGGTATTTAGGTGTATAAATAGTATACAAATTTTAAAGAAAATTGTTAAAGCCATTTTTGTGAAAATAGTGCAAAACTGAAAAAAAAAAAGAAAAGAAAAATGAAATTCTTTACCAACAAGGTTTCCCCCCGCAATTAGGATTTCCTCACCAAACTAACCATTCTTATATTCCCCTACACACCCAACAAGTAATTAGGATTAATCAAAACTTTTTATTTTGTTCTACTATACATCTCTCTACATAGCTTCTTCAGGTACCAGATCATATCCTGTCATGTCCTCTTCTACTAATCTTTCTCCATTTTAATTTTGGTTTGCCTCTTTTTCCCCATTTTTCCCGGAAACTATTTGATCACTTGTTTGGGGATTGTTAGCTCATCTAAAAACTAAATTTTATTCTGAAAAAAAAAAAAAAAAAATTGAGATACGTTTATAAAAACTTTCCGATTAAATTCTGCCTCAATGATAAGACTGAAGACGTAGTTATACAAGCCTTTCACTTAACTTACGAGAATGCTTCCTTGTTGTATATGAATATACACAAAATGTAGTAATCAGTGAGTGAGGGTGACTAATGTAATGTGATGAATTAGAATTTGCTTGGGGCCTCGAGGGTAAATCCAGTGCTAGTTCCAATATCTACCTCTATAGGACTTTGTGTAGTGAAATGACTTCCTGAAAAAGTCCATTCTTTTCTACAGGGAATTAGGTATTATTATTATTATTATTATTCAAGGAAGGGGAGGACAAAATCCTTCGCTATCCAAAGCTTCCTGGGCCCATATAGCTACCCCTAAAGAATAACAACTACTGGGTCTGGAACATAAGTCCAGGTCCAAGTTTTACCCATCTAAGTTTTACCACAGACCGAACAAGCCGGACCAAAACTTTAAAAGGGCATAACTTAAGATCCTCTACCGACCGAAAGTCCTAATCCGAAACTCCTCACAGCCCAAACAATCCGTCATTAGATACATGGGTGTTTCCTCCTCCGTCTCACAAACTCTACAAAAGGGGTCAGGTATGAGTCCCATTGTATAGAGATGTCTCCTTAAGCCACAATACCCAGGGAGGAAGCCAACCAGATGCCTGAGAGAGGTCCGTGAAAGACATCGGATCCCGCTACTCAAAGCTCCGTCCGGACCCCCAATGAGCATCTTAGACTGCCGACAACCCCACTGCACTCATCCATAAGGATGAGTGCTGTGAGGTCATCCACGTCTGGAAGCCTGACAAACATGTGGCAGAAGACACACCAACAGCAGGCTCTGGACCAATGAAAGGGAGAGAAGCGCCTAATTTGGCAAACCTACACCTCCTCGGGGGAATTAGGTAAGTATTAAAACACATATATATTTTTAGGAAACTGAGATCTTATGAAACATATTTATGCTTTCCAATACAGCCAATATTATGTAGTCAGCAAATAAAAACAAAAACAAAAAAAGTAGTCTGGGAACATAACATATCCTCCTACCTTGAAAATTTATAAGTACACAGGAAATCAAGTCAGTTGGTAAAAAAAAGAAAAAGAAGAATATTACGGTGTGCCGATAAAAGTGTGGCCCGCCGCATGTTTAGCTGAGATAAGTCAAGTAGCAAGTTTTACCCGCTAATATCAGCGAACGCGCTTAGCGATAATTCACCACACCTAAACTAAATTGCCCCACTAAATCTCCTCTTTATCCACATTTTCGTTACACTTCTATGAAAAAAAAATCATTTCTCTTCCATGAATACGCTAACAATTATATCTCTGCAGTTTGCAGATGAAATATTTTCTTTATAAACTTTTTATTTATGTTTTTTTTGCAGTTTATTTTATTTTGTTGATTATTATAAAAAATGATATTTTTTTGTTTTTTTACTTTCTCTTACTCCTACAAAGAGGAAGTATTGGAATCGTGTCAAATTTTCAATATCGAGTTTTCACCGGAAATATCCGTTTTGAGGTCCCCTGAGTCCAAAAAAGTGGTTTTCAGCAAATGGACTGTGTGTGTATGTGTGTGTGTGTGTCTGTGAACAGCATAGCTCAAAAACGAAAAACCGTAGAAAGTGAAATTGATATTTCCGTTTAGGTATCCCATGGCATCTGACGTGGCTTCATCTGTCAAAATCCTCAACCGGAAGTACCACTTTACTAGTTTTTTTTTTTTTACTTTTTTGCATTTTTCTCAAAAATTGCTCCGACGATTTTCTACAAACTTTGTACATCAACCACACATACAAAGGGCTATAACTTTTATTTGAAACATTTCTCCGGGAAAATTCATGTAAGGGCACGTCTGGGGGAGGGGTGGGGTTAGATTTTCATCTTAACTGCTATTTCAGTTTATTAAACAATTCTATCATCCTAAATAATGTTAATCAGAATTGAATATGTTGTTGAAATTCCGAGTTTGAAAAAATCGGATAACTGGAAGTGCGTTTGTTTTAACACTTTACTAAATATGATTTTTTTTTCACTTTTTCGCGATTTCTTCAAAAATGGCTTCGACGATTTTCTTGAAACTTTGTATATAAACTACACACACAAAGAGCTACAACTTTTATTTAAAACATTTCTCTGGGAAAATTCATTTAAGTGCACTTTTGGAGGAGGGGTGTGGTTACAGCTTCTTCTAAAGTGGCATCATAGTTGATTATACAATTCAATCATCCAAACAAAATTAATTAGAAATAAATAAATGGCTAAAATTCCGAGTTTCAGGAAAATTAGTAAACCGGAAGTGCGCTTTTACTGGACAGTTTTTCAGTTTTTGACGAATTTCATTAAATTTGGTACACAAACTATAAAATTTGTCAATTATAATTTTGAGAACTGAGTAAGAGAAAGTTGTGTGAGTGTTTCACACCAGATTTTTTTTTTTTTTACTTTCGCCTTTTTGTTCTATAGAACAATACTGGAT
Organism: Triatoma infestans; assembly: GCA_011037195.1. NCBI lineage: Eukaryota > Metazoa > Arthropoda > Insecta > Hemiptera > Reduviidae > Triatoma > Triatoma infestans. The sequence goes on from JAAEAF010000844.1 coordinate 274,092, forward strand.
TGATGACAGATTAATGAAATTAATTTTTCTCAAGAAATATATACTTACGAGTTTCCCTAATAAATTAAAGTGATTTTTAAAGAAATGTTTTTGTAGCTGTCCTTGGCAGTTGGTTCGACAACAATTACAATTACAATTACAATTACGTACAAAGAGTTCAAACTTGATTTCTCAATTACGGACTGCCAATGAAAGCATTTAAATTTTAAATATAAAATTAAATTATAATATACAAATAAAACAGATCTAAATGTAACTTTACAAGCAGTTATGAATTGAGAATGTAGAATATATTCAATTTTTATAGAACTCATAATAAAAAAAGTCTTTCAAGGAGGAATTGAAATCAATTTTTAGTTCATGTCTTTCTATATAATTTGATTGAACACTCAATTCAATTTTTTTCTATAAACTTTTATTACTACCTTTATTGCTATATTGTATATCATATAGTATTATTATATTTTTTATAGGGATTTTATTTTTATTGTTAAATTATTTATGTATTTCATTTTTGTAAGTGGGTGTAGACATTAACTTCTTCTATTCATTCGTCTTGTTTGCCAGCTACTGTAACTTATTACCTTTTGAATTCGATCTTCGCGTCTTAGTTTCTGACTGAAATAGTAAACTTTAAGAATCTTTAGATGCCAGGTCTTGTTGATGAAGAAGATAAAGAGATGGCCGGTACATGGAGATAGGGATGACGCAGTAGCCCTATTGAAGAACCGGAACCCTTTTTTTGGGGGATAAGAGCTTCAGAAATAAGGAGGAAGCTCTGGAGAATAGGCTAAAACTTGTCTGAACGGTTATAATCGAAGTTCTCTATGCTGTTTATTACTCTGAGCTAAAATAGGCTCCTTATGTTAAAAAATTGCCTCACGAGGCATTGTAGACTCATGAAGCTGGATCCTAGATGCGATGACACCTGCAGTTTTTAGGTGAAGATGGAGAAGATTTCAATACACTTCCTGAGGAGGTCCGTGATGCATCAACCACTGAAAGTTTAGAAGCCTCTGGGTATACTTAGCGGTTACTGGAGAAAGAGATATTTTCCGTGGAATTTTTCCAGAGAGGTACTGTAGATTGAGAGCTACCCTCCTAGCACCAGTTTGAAAGACACAAGGACAAGGGTGTGAAATACGTAAATAACTCTCTATTCATACTAGCTATTTCTTTAAAAATGTGGGAAGCAAACGGCTTTTATTTCTTTTTTTTTGTGTTATATTCAATAACAATTTAAGGGCCTCAGAATATTTTATTCCGAACAACAATTAAGTGACTGAATTAATCACATTTGGAAACATTGGAATGACTTTTATCACCGAATTTATTCGATTCTTCCTTGACTAAAGTACCAGCTGTAAATTACAGTTTTTGAATAAGCTTTAGATAAAATAACGATTTGATACGATGGCTTTCTTTCAGGAAGTTAATTTAAATATTTGATAAAAGGTTTGCTTAATGTTAGAAACTTAATCTAAAATAGATTAGATTAGATTTAAAAATGGGCTACCAGGCCCGGCCACTCCAGTCCTCGAGTTATCTAAATTCGTTTAAAACATTAACTAAATAAATTTTGTGAATAAATATATGTATTAAACAAGAAAAAAAAATACTTTTATATTTTTAGAGTGAAAGCATTCTGAGCGTGGCACACTAAACATATTTATTCCTTTTGTTGGAATGCAAAACATGTATTCCCATTAGTGCTCAGTATAGAAAATTTGGCATATCGCAATTCCCATTTTTAGAAAAGTAAGAAAAGTAAAAAAAAAAACAAAAATAAAGATAATAATAATTTGAAAAAGATAATAATATTAGCTGCGAGAACCGCAATTTTTGGAGCACTTAAAACAATTTTTTGGTTCACATAGTTTATCAAAATTAATTTATAATATCAAGATAAGAGCCAAAGTTAGAAAATCAAATGGAAATTAGATATCAAATTATTAGAATTTTCACTGATATATGTTAGAAAATCAAAGTTCTTGGGTTCTTAAGTCTTTTAATGAATGACTTTAATTTAAAGCATTTGTTTTAAAGTTTATGATTAATTTATTATAAAAGCTTATAAGATAACTATATGGTCATCCTTTGAATATTAATATTAGATTATATAGTAATCAAGTATTTAAGGAATTTATATAGATTCCATACTAAAGTATAAAATTAGTTTGGTGGTTTCGCCATCTCTAGTAAGACTAAAACTGGTTATTAATATTTTGATGTAATATTCAATTAAATGACTGTTTTATGGGCAAACTAAATGAAAAACAAATCAATAAAATATTACCTTCACTCCCTAGTGAGCTATAACCTAATTCCCTTACCAGTCAGTGGTCAACGTTGGCCGCTATTTTGGGTTTTACTTAGAGCTATGTGTTACTTGGAATTCTCAAAGATGACTTCAGAGGATGGAACTAAATAGCGCTTTCGACAGTCTAAAGATCGGACAGGACCACTAGACCGAATTTAAATACTCTCTAGTCTACAATTTACGCCACGATTAATTTCACCCTTGAAAGTTTTACGCCACTAGCTCACTACTGTTAGTACAAGCAAGAGTTCTAACTTGTCACATCACTGATCAAGCGACATACGTCAGCAACGCTATATCACGCTACCAACCAACCAATATCATTCAGTCTTCGCCTGATCACATTCTCTACTCACTCTATACACTGTTCTCTCCTTATTGAGTAGAATCGTAAATATATTATTATTTGTGAGTTAATGCCAGTTAATTAATATCGCTATGCGAATTGCAGTAAGATAAATTTTTGAGGGTATGTCCAAACTGGTGCAATTTTTCTTTCAAGTGAGGCATGCATTATTGCATACCTCATGGTAGGCCTTTATTTTCATGACGCAACCACCGCGCACGTGAATCCAACTACTTGGATTGTCGTTCAACATTTTATGCGTCTTGTGGATCTCGCTACGGGTTCTGTGACATTTTTATAGGTTATATATTATGTAATTAATTTTAAATATTATTTAATTATTATTTTAATAATAATTTTATTAGTAATTGATCTTATTCAACTATTATTATTAATTAATAATATCTCCGACATCAGATTTCTGATTATGTCTGTAATCAAGAGACACTTGATTTTATAGAAGATTATCGTCTTCAAACAGTTTTGTGTAATGTAAATTCAAAATTATATGCCAACAAAAGTGCGAGAAGTGATACTTGTTGTAGAGGTCTCATACCATTCATTATCACTGGAAGTAACTTCTCCCCACGTGCCTTGAATAACTTCACCAGTGCTTTCATCCTCGTGATCAAAACTTCCAGGAGGTGAATACTGTCTCGCTGTATCCGGCTGCGCTTGGAGAAAATTATGAAGCAGAAGACAAGTTAACACTATATCAACCACAGTCCCAATAACTGTAATTTCTATAGACTTTCGAAAAATTCTGAACACTGGCGCTATCAACCCAAAAGCGTTTTCAATGATTCTCCTTGCTCTCGATAGCCTGTAATTAAATACTCTTTTCGGCGAGCCCTTATTAAGGTCAGTAGCAAATAATTTCATAAGATGAGAGCCCGCTGCTTTTTTCTTGTTCGTGCACTTTTCAAACACAGGTAACCTGCACAAATAGCTAATGCCGCTTTTGAATCCATCGATAAAATGCACGCTGAACGGATGAAGTGTGGACAACAAATTGAATGCCTCAAGAGGCATGCTCGAAAGGCATGCGTAACGCATGTTGAAATGGAAAGAGGAAGCGCAAGTTGAAAGGGAAGAGGAAGAGGAAAGCGCACAAGTGTGGACATACCTTGAGAATGTCTCACCCAATTTTTGTTTGCAAGACTTTATATTTACGAGTTGTATCAAATTTTTTTTGTATGGTTTTTGTCTTTTCCATTTTGGATAATCTTTTACATTTTCCTTATTACGAGGAACATTGAAGTTCCTCCTTCAATGAATGTCGTCGCCATTAAACAAGTTGGTTGGCTTTAATAATTTTCCTTTTACCGTTAACAGAGTGTGTAAAAGTTAGTCACAAAGTTATGTTGTAAGGATCCATAGTCCATTACAGATTGTTCTATATGATGTAATTACACCTTCTTTGAGACCTTACGCTATCCACTAACTATAAGAATCCTTTCATAATTTCAATTATATATAAATTATCCTTGAACAAGATTGTTATCAATATTTATATTATCTATTATCTATTTTTAAATTATTACACTAATATTAATTTAAGAAACGATGAAATTTGATGAAAAACTAATTCAGCTTATTCATTTATTTACTTTTTATTATTCATTTCTATTAGAGTGAATATTTCTCTTTTTTTGGATCAAAAATTCATAGACATTTCGAAAATATTTAGCCAGAATTTGCTAAACGTTTATGTTGGCGTAATATTAAAAAAATTCTGGTGTGAAACACTCACACAACATTCCCTTACTCCAGTTTTCAAAATTATAATTGAAAAAAATGTATAGTTTGTGCATCTAATTTAATGAAATTCGTCGAAAACTGAAAAGCTGTTCAATAAAAGCGCACTTCCGGGTTTACTGATTTCTTTGAAACTCGAAATTTTGGCTATCTATTTACTTCTGATTAATTTTTTTTGGATGATAGAATTGTATAATCAACTATGATAGCACTTTAAAGAACAACATAAAAGTGCCCTTAAATAAATTTTCCCAGAGAAATGTTTTAAATAAAAGTTGTAGATCTTTGTATGTTTAGTTTATACAAGAAGTTTCAACAAAATCGTCGGAGCCATTTTAAAAAAAAAAAAATGCGAAAATGAAATCATTTAGTAAAGTGGTAAGGTAAACGCATTTCCGGTCATCTGATATTATTCAAACTCGTAATTTTAACAACACATTTAATTCTAATTAATGTTGTTCATATGACAGAATTTATAATAAACTGAAATAGCACTTTAGAGGAAAACCTTACCCCACCTCTCCCCCAAAACTGCCCTTAAATGAATTTTCCAAGAGAAATGTTTAAAATAAAAGATATAGATTTTTGCATGGGCACTTGATATGCATAGTTTAAAAAAAATCGTCCTAGCCATTTTTGAGAAAATCGCAGGAAAGTGAAAAAACCATTCCGTAAAGTGGTACTTCCGGTTGAAGAATTTTGACAGATGACCCACTGTCGGATCCCTCGGTGATACCTAAACGGAATATCAAGTTTGAACTTTCTACGATTTTTTGGTTTTTGAGCTATGCTGTTCAAACACCACATACATATATATATATACACACACACACACACACACCAATTGCTAAAAACCACTTTTTTGGACTTAGGTGACCTCAAAACGGATATTTCCGGTGAAAACTCCATATCGAAAATTTGACACGATTACAATACATCCTCTTAATAGGAATAAGAGGAGTCTATGAGGATTTAAGTCTTCGGTCTAAGTAAAGCCCAAGATAGCGAGCAACGTTGACCACTGGTAAGGAAATTAAGTTGTAGTAGACTACTGGGGGAAGAGTAATGCGACGTAGAGTGAAGATAATGTTTTGTGACTTATATTCATTAAGTTTAATGACCCATTTTTTTGAACCGATTTTTATTTCACTTTTATTTAAATCATTTTTCTGAAAAAATTTGATTTTTAGAGAGGTATTTAGAGGGGGTCTGTCAGTTATTTTAAAATTGAAGGTAAATTAAAAGATGTAGAGTAAATATGTCCACTTAAGGCGTTCAGATACGCAAGAGAAATCCCCTTCACCATCGTTATGGATAACGCAACTAATCATTGTAACGTTGTAATTATAAAGAAGATTGCATGATTAAATTGTATTAATTAATGCAAGAAAATGTGCTGTAAGTGTTTGACACCAGATTTTTTTATGGATTAGAAACATTGATTAACTTCTACATACAATCCTTTATTAATAATAATATGTTTGGGGATTCATAAATTATTGATGTATGATTTCCTGATTAACTTTTAATACTTCAGACCAATTCTTTTCGCTACTTTGTGGAATAGTCTACTTGTCTTTAGCAATCACATATGAAGTTTGGAGATTTACTACTTTTTTTTCATGAACCTAGGTATACGTTTGTTTAGGTAAGTTCACAATCCACGCTCATAAAACTGAATAATTAATAATTTTATTATTAATGTATATTTTTTATTATTTCAAAGTATTAATAGCCCTTCTAAAATGAAATAGTAATTATATTTACATTTAATTAAATCTTTAAAATACAATGACATAAGAGACAAACAATGGAGATGAAAGGAAGAAAGTTAGTGCTGACCTCTGGCATTCAATTACTTTAATGGATTAATTAGCCACAGTAAAGAGTTCACGGTTAACAAAGGGACGAACGAGCACTGTCATACACTTACTTTGTAATTCTACCTTTAAGGTAATACTTTTATACAAAAATGGATCATATAATTTCGGCCCTTGAAAGTTAAATAAATCATATTGTATAAATATTTTCTCCTAGTTTATTTTCTTTTTCTTCTTTCTTTTTACTTTATCTTACGGTTGTAAGAGAAAGTATTGGCTATTGTGTCAAATTTTGGAAATTGTGTTTTCACCGGATCTAAGGTGAAGATTTAAGTCAAAATTCATCAACCACAAGTGATATCACTAATTGGTTCGGATACAACGATTTTCATTAAACTTTGTATACTATTTAACTACATAATTTTTTTTTTTTTTAAGGGGGGCCAATGCATTGCGACCTTTTCTGGTCTATGTGCTGTGCCCCCTGAGTGCTGCAGGCTTGCCCACAGCACCCGAGTAGATGTCCCAACTGAACATCCATTCTACAAAACCTCTCATCAAGTTGTGATCCCTGAGGAATCCCAGTATCCTGACAGGCTCTAGAGAGGGTATATCCCCCCTCCTCCACCTGGTAGCTACCCACGTTCTTGAATCTTCTCTGAGTGGCAGCCTCGCAGTCTGTTAGGAGTTGTAATGGAGTTTCCTCCAGCTCCCCACAGAATCTGCATGAGCTGTCACTTTACAAACCCAGCTTCACCAGGTGTCCTCTAAGTCGGCAATGCCCCATAAGGAAACCGTACGAACGCGGAGCTTGTTCTTGCTCAATCCTTTGTAGGCCTCCGATCTCCGTTGGTTATAATTTCTCAAGCAGATCTTGGCCTGCCGAAAACCGGGGAGAGAGTACCAGAGTTGAGATCTCCTCGTCTCCTCTTCCTTCCTAAGTTCCTCCAACAGAAACTGGTCGCTGACCCCCACAAAAAAATTCCGGCCCCGGCCATCTCATCCCCTTTAATACTACATAAATACACCTGTCACTTTTATTTGCAACATTTTACTAAACAACATTGATTAGATATTTTTGCGCGATATGTGGCGTTAAATTTCAGATGTAGCTGGTGCGCTTTTCACTTCCCTAAATGCTTGGGTTTGCTCGTATCTGTCCCACCACAATCCCTCTATATTAATGTTAGGAGACAAATGCGTGAAATTTGAAGTTTTATTAAAATTGATCATTTTATATATTATTGTAGTAAGTGACTCCTATGTAGACATTAAAAAAGAAGCTGGACCTTCTGTATCTTTATTGTATGAATAATGAATTAACGGTGAATGTGTTAACAAAACAAAAATTCTAAAATTAGGTTGTAACGGCAAGAGAGAGAGCCAAGCCCGACCGAGAGAAAACAGACTCTCTCTCGTACTCTCTCACTTAAGCAGGCTAGAGTGGGGAGAACCTGCATATAAGCCAGTAACAGATCGGGACATCTATCAATCTATCAGATTCAACCATACATCGCATCATGTCATATCTCTACTCCCACCTTTTATTCTATAAAATCATTACAGTCCAGTGCAGTTTGTGTAAGCTTATAGCTATATTATAACAGTGTCTTCATATCTAGTCTAATTAATTAATCCCAATTTCTCTCCTCATCAACTCCATTATAAGGTTTAGGAAGGGAACCCAAAAAAACAAAGGAAATTTTATTTCAATAATCAAGAAATAGGAAAAGTAAAACAATTTGACTACTTAGGTATAATTTTCTCGGTCGGTCTGGGCAATTTACTGATACGGTGGTATCTTCCTCGATCGCCAAAGCGAATGCAGCAACGTGAATGGCGATAAATATTCTTTGTAAGGGAAACTGTAACTTTTTGGAAGTCTAAAACGTATTTATTTCAGTCTTTAGTGAAGGAGCTGTTTACTATATTGTATGGACATTGAGGCATGGTGATCAATTGGAAAAAGTACAAACGTATTATTTTATAAACGTTTACTGTGCCTCCCGCGGACCACGCCAAATCACTTAATTTAGATTGGAGACTGGTCAGTTAAAACTTTTCTTTTAATATTTTAAAATCAACTCTTCATTGGATGTTTAAAATCAGTAATTCAGCCGAAAATAGTTTTCTATATCTCTGCTTTGTGAGACCCTAGTAAATTATAGTGCCCTTAAACCAGGGGAGGATCAAATATAATTGTTTTTTTACAAGCCAAGGAATGCCTGAAATGTATCTCATTGGACATGATTTACGTCCTTTACAGGAGCGTGGTCAAAGTTAAGAAAAATATTTTAAAAAATAAGAGTCTTAAAGTCATCTTTTAATTTATTTTGGAATAACGCAGTTATATTGTTGAATGAAACTCAGAAATATCTTCAGAGCTCTCTATTCCTTTTAAATTCAACAAAATTTACGCCAAAATAAGACTTTCAGGACCTTAACTTATCAAACTTACATTCAATAAAATTACCTATCAAATTAATCCAAAAAAAAACCTTTGCCACTTATGTAATTTAAACGAACCTGAAACTTTAATACATAATTATTTATTATATTTTTATCAACAAACGGCGTAAGCCTTATGGTTGAAGTCATTACATGTGATACATACAGTGATACATAAAATAATAATAGTAAAATAATACATGCTCATTTAACAATTTAATCTTCAAGTAATGCAAAAATGTTTTTTGAAAAGTCCAGATGCCATTTGGAAACCCACATCACCAGGAATATACTCATTCCATGACCTGCATATTCTACAAATGACGTCAGCGTTGAACGCCAGCGCAGTAGTCTTAACGGCAGGGACCACGAAATGCGAAGTACTGCGCAAGGAGCGAGGTGGTACATGAAAAGGAATGGCAGCAAGTAGCTCCATGCAATCAATTTCGCCATTCAAGAGCTTCTTCAAGAATAAAAAAGACCAGCATTTCGTCTTCTAGACTCTAAAGAGCATAAATGAGTAGCACAACTGGGTAACCTTTTCTTAAAAGTCCTGATGAAACGGTTTTGTATAGCTTCCAGTCTGACTATATCCTTCTTGGTGTAAGGACACCAAATTTATGACGCGTACTCAAGAAGGCTTCCAACGTATGCATTGTACACAGTTAGCACCGCTATGGGATCTCTAAGATCACGAGTGTGCCTTAATACAAAACCCAGTGCTCTCGATGCTTTCCTACAAACATATTCACAAACTGTTTTGTGAAAGAGAGGTCATGATTCAGAGTAACTCCTAAATCCTTCACGTTACGAGTCCTCTCCAATGGTTTGCAACCAATGAGGCAAACTCATTTTATACACTATATACACTTTATTTTATAAAGTGTCCATTATACAGGCTATTTAGAAAACAATTAAATATAACTGTAGAAAATGATACTAATTCTGAATTTACAAATCTGTTTTATAATAGTCCTGTCAAACATACAATATGTCATATCTATAAGTTCCTTGAAAATGTGTTGAAATTAAATGCCTTTGCTCTAAATGAGTGATCAGCTATAATTTCTCTTTTTATGTGTTATGTGTAAGTTTCTGTTTATTTAATTTATTCTAAGTTTCCGGCTTTTGGATTTTTTGTGCTGTGATAATATATTATGCTAGGAAGTATTTGCCATAGTACTAAGTAACAGAACTCCATTTCTAACAGGTTATACCTTTGTACAAATTTGAATAATAAATAAATAATCTTATTGTATTAACAGAAATAAGAGTAAGTTGTGTGAGTGTTTCACACCAGATTTTTTTTACGTCCTTTTACTCCTAAGTAAGAGGAATTAATGGGATCATGTCAAATTTTCTAAATTTAGTTTTCAGGCATTTATATTTTGAGGAAACATATTTTTGG